>BQKN01000653.1:506078-545326 GCA_022839385.1 Asparagus kiusianus | reverse complement strand
AATAAAATCTCAGAAGATATTTGCAATTCAGCTGCAAAAATGGCGAACAATTTGGGGGTGGATGCTCTCTTTGTTTACACAGACTGGTCATATGGCTTCTCTTCTTTCTCGTTGTCGCCCAGACTGCCCAATCTTTGCCTTCACAAGCTCAACATCAGTGAGGAGATCCCTAAATCTTCAATGGGGCCTCAATTTCTTCCGTCTCAGCTACTGTGATTGCTATAGGAGGTTTCCTACAATGGACCTTGAGACAAGGTCCAATTTAAGGGGAGGGAATTGTCAGGAGCAGGAACTGAAGATAGCACAGGAGCTGAAGAAGCGGAACCTGTCAACTGAGCAGAGGGCCTTGGAAGCTGAGAACCTGGAGCTGAAGCTGAAGACTTGAAGCTATGGACTGATATACAAGGAAGGACTGATACGCACAGGAATTGAGAAACAGAAGGGCAAATATGCAAAGTGGAGGAATAAATGTGCAAAGACTGTTAAATAAGGGTCCTTTGTGATAAGTGTTCGGTTCCAGCTCAAATGCTTGAACTGTTTTCTGTTGGTGCACGCGCACAGTCTTGTAACTCAGAGTTTTGTATAAATAATGAAGTGTAAAAATCAAAAGAAACTCATGAATGAAATAGGATTCTGTTCTTCTCCTCAAACTCCAGTCTCTGTTCACCTTCTTCCTCAATTCTCTCTCAACTTTCCTTCTTGCAAAATCTGTTTCAATCTTGTTTCAGGCTCATCATGGCCAGAAACAGTCCCAAAGGAATCAATAGAGGACCAGGATCCTCACAACCACCCCCAAGACCACCACGCCTAGCACTCTAACCACCACCATCACTTTCTATGCCTTGAGCTCTACCTCTACCATTATCACTAATCCGAACTCTGCAATTTTTCACATTTTTAGCATTTCTCCCACACCGAAAGCAGACTATCAGATTTCTACAGTCATGTATCATGTGAAAATTTCCACCGCACCGAAAGCACAAATTATGTTGATGAACAATTTCTACAAAAAAACTAGATATGAGAGGAGACGAAGAGCGAGGAGAAGATCTCCTACCCAAAGGAGGCATTCTAAGGTTTTCACTCACCACTTCAACCCAATCTCCTCGTTAATATCCGTCATTAATTCTTCCTCATATCTATAAGAACTTAAGAAGGATCAATTCCAACCATTGATTGCATGAACAAAACCCTAGGTTAAGCTGAAACCCTAGGTTAGGCTATAGAATTGGCTGAACAATAGCAGATCCAGCAAACAAATTAGATTGGGCCATAGAAAATTGTGAATTTGATGACAAAACCCCCTAATCAAGCTTCTAGAATGGGCTGAAGGCCTTGCGATATTTGATCCCCCAACAAAATTTCGATACAATCTCAAAACTTGTGAGTTGGAAGTTAAAGCCCCTGGATAGAAATGCAGAAACCTCACAAAATCTCTCGATAATTGAGAATTAGAACTTGAAGCCCCCGGATCAAATCGCGGAACCCTAAAAAGTTCTTAATTTTGTTGATTCGCCATGTTTAGAACATTAGATATATACTTGATTTCTTTAATGAAGATAAGATCAAATTGATTTTTTTTTTACTATACTCTTACTTTAGGTCAAATTTGTCATCAATTTGCTTATCATTAATCTGGAATAATAAAAAGAAAATATCTAACAAGAAAAATGCTATTTTAAGTATTATCATTGATTTATATTTATTTATTTTGGATTCTTGCACCTTTTCTGAGTCACATATAAGAAATAAGGAATTTGAAATAGGAGTTAAAGAACTTCATTTTTATGCAGAGTCAAATTGCAAATTTTTTTTACACTTGGATATTTGTGATAAGTTCAAAACAAAAAGCACAACTGTTTATGAGAGCATATCTCTAATTTTACCTGACGAATTTCTGAGGAAACCAAAAGGGTCGTCTTTAGAATGTTGGAGAGAGTAATAAACGAATCACATGGGTCAGGTATATGTAACCAGTTTAATAAACAGATTGGGTCGGGTCAAGCTTACATGGGTCGGATCATAGTTGACCTGACCCGACCCATTCGCCACCCCGTATATGCATAAGATTATAGTTTTGTTCTTATGCATATACTACGGACCAGGATATGTGTTCCCATGTTTATATTCTGTGACACCGGACATGACAACAGAGATCATATGAGTTAGATCCTGATGATTTATTCTTCAACTAATCTTCAAGTAAGGATATAAATGGTTGACATATCTGTACGCCTTACAAAATGGCGTATCGCTTTCATTATTTTCAAATCTAAGGTGCAGAACCTCAACCTCCAAAGTGGCCTCCGGCGCAAGTATTACGAAGTCTTCCTTCACGAATTCTAGAATAAGTATTGTTTGCTCCTCTATCGTGAAACCAAACCCAATTTCTCTTTTACTTCTTTCTAAGAAAAGTTAGGAAAAGTATCATATAGAAAGTGACATGTATGTGCCGAGAGTGAACTTGTGCCTGCAAGAGTGACCACTTGGGATCTTGCCGTTGCATACTCCTGCGGGAGAACTCCAAGAAATGTTAGAATCTTGCTCTCCCTATCTTTGCATCTTCTGCAGAACTTATGTGATCATAAAATGTTCCAAAGCTCATCAAGGAACTTCTTGAGCTCTATATAATACTCATCCAACTTTTTTGCTTCTCAACTGACATCTCGACAACTCTTGTGAGTAGAAGTATATGCCCAGGTCGGAACTATTCTTCTATCACAAATCGTTCGAAATCAGCACATCAACAGGAGCAACTCAATTATTGGTGGCGATAAAATTAATTCTATCACCACCTTACAACTATAAAAAAGCCTAACGCTACCATCTCTCTTTCAAACCAGTCCAAACCAAAGCACCAAACACCTCACTATCACCTTGAAAACAAGATACTAGAGGGGGGGAAATTCCGATCCCAATTTGAATAACAACAATAGGTAATTTGCAAAACAAGGAATCAGACGAACAATTCCCAGCTCCAACACTATCTCCAAACAGCAATAGCTTGAAACAACAAGAACCAATTCCGAAATTAATCCACTAGTGATTCGGAAGATCAACCTAAGAAACTATACCAAATCTCTGCAACAACAAAGATGTGGTGATGAGGTAGTGCTGTGATTACCGACAGATGACGATGGTAGCCTAGAGGTGTTACTGTCGCTGGCCCATGAGGGTGGTGTCAGGAGTACGGGGGCAGCAATAATACAGCATAGGAGGGGCGACGGTGAAGGGATTAGGACCAGGATGGTCAGATGATAGCTAATGGGTGGAGAGGGCTAGGATTTTCGGGAATAGACTTTTTAAACTTTTATTTTTAAGACTTGGCCCTGATCCCTTGTTAAACGGTCAAATAACTGCGCATTCTCATTGGTTGAAAAAGGCTACAGTTACCTTCCTTCACAAAGGAACAAAGGAATGTAAGATAAAAGAGTTTTTTGTCCGCGCAATATGGAAATAAAGGAATATATATGCCTAACACACTTATATTCTCCTAATACAAAAATATTTCTAACACTGTGAATTGAAAAGTTCTAAACAAGTAGAAAATACAAATAAGGACCTTTTAGAGGTTGTTTACAAAACATATGCAAACTATAAATTGTTAGTTACTGAATCATTATCTGTACAGCTTAAATAAAACCCTTATTTTCAGCATACACGTTTCAATCGTTAATCCTAATAATATTTGCTATGTTCAAAATTTACCAAAATAAAGATGTCCGTAGAAAGCCACATGTGCAAAGTCAAGAAGTTGAGTCAGGTACATACCTCAACTGCCACGAAGTACCTATAAGAGATATCTCAAATAGTATTAACTTGAGAGCAAAATGGTCCAGGCAAGATGACAGATTTTGCTCTTCCTTCTTAAAAGGAAGACAATTGGAGTTGATGCACCTCATTGTTTAAAAGTTATAATCAAGCTCTGAGAAATAACTACAACAACAAAAAGAATTAACTCTAATTGTCGCAATTCAAGAGGAAAAGCGCACAGCCATGAGCCTTGACCATGATCGACAGAGTCTCTGCCACTATACCGAAGTTCTTACCACTCCAGACCTCCAAACATCTGCATGAACCTCTGAGCAGGACATTGTGGTGGAGAACTTTACCTAAATCACTTATTTTGGCTGACATCTGAGTTCTCCTTGGATTCAGATTGAAAAACGAAAGATAAATTTCCCCTGCATTTGCAAAAGTTAAAGCACACCATGAAGAAGACCATTAGTTTCATACTTAAATACATATATGAGATAATTACCCGACTCTGTAAGAAAATTATCATTTTAAATGAACCCCTCCGCCCTCTTAATGATACTTTCAGCAATTTTAAATTCAACATTTAGGCCCCGTTTGGCAAAGGGTTAATGAAGAGGGGCTAAAGAGAAGGATTAATGTACTTAGTTCATTTGATAATCCGAAGGAGTAAATTATTAACCCGTTAAATAAATTTTATTTTAGCCCTTATGATCAGTTTTAGTGTTTGGGAATAACAATGATTTTGACTATTTTCTTTATAATTAGAAGGGTTAACTCTTATTCCATCTAAATAGGAGTATTAGTAATCCCCTCATTTTGAGGGGTTAACTCATTTTAACCCCTCTAGAGGGGTTAACTTAACCATTCTATATTTTTTATGTTTGGCAAATTATGGAGGGTTAACTCACTTTAACCCTTATATAGATTTGTTGTGTTTGGCAGGTTAAGAAGGGGTTAAGTCTCCTTAACCCCTCACTTAACCCTTTGCCAAACGGTACCTTAGGTTTTAGTTATGCCAGAGAACTTCGTCTAGTTTGAGACCACCTCCCCACTAAGTAGATTACCTTTTTTTTAGGCATTTAAGAGAACTTCCAAAAAGTGATAGACCACTTACTAGAAAATAGATGTAGTTAAGCATTTGGTTTACAAATACATAAAATACATTGCCGCTTAGAACAAAAATATAGCAAGTTACAGGGGGGAGAACATGTACCAAATTGATGAAACACAAAGTGGTTTCAAAACTAATTCAGTAAAGTATTTTGGATCTAAGAGTGATTATTTAGGTCGGTGAGTTTAAAAATAAATAAGAGCAAAACTTTGGTTTTATAGACAAAATAATTTTTTTTTAAGTGAATGGGTGTAATAAATAAATGAGGGTAAGATTTTGGGTGTATAGGAAAAAAATCAATATACAGCTCTCAATAATTACGATATTAGTGGGACAAAAACCAAAAAGTAATGATTCAAGCATTTAGTTTAAAACTCTGTGTATACCTAACCACTTAGAATAAAAATATAGCAAGTTATTGTAAAATAACGTAAAATATCATATATCATACTATTGAAAATACAATGGATTAGAAAGTAGCCAGTGGTACTTCTTTGTGATGTGACCTAGATGTCATGATGTTCGACTCCTGGCTGGCCAACAAATGTCGAATGTTTTTGTTTTTCTATCTATAAGCCACGATTTCTGACTTTTTACCCATAGCCCTCATAATTTATGAAGTTTTTCTTTTCCCCTATACAAAAAGTTCTACCAATTTATTTTCAAATGCATCCACTTCTAAAGTTACATTGTACCTATAAACCCAAAGTCATGGCCCCCATGAAATTTTAAACTATTCACTTCCAATGTTTTACTAGGGGTTTTTGTCCATAAACCCCAAGTTTTACTCAAAGGGGCTGTTTGGGTTAATTTCTATAAAAAAGAGGAAAAAGAAAAGTACTCAAAATTTAATTTCCTTGTATTTCTATAAAATTTGTATGAAAATTTTATAGAACTCAAAAGAGTATCATATTTCTTGTTTCTATTTCTTTGTTTGGTTCAAAGTATGAAAAAGTTTCTAACTTTATAGAAAATATGTTGTTTTCCATTTCTTTTGTTTGGTTGGATGTCACTTTATAGAAAATAACTTGCTAATAATGCTCATGGGAAATCACATGGGAAGGGTAATGATATACTTAATTATTTTTTAACATATGCGTCAGACTTCTGAGTGATTTTCGCCTATTTTGAGCGAAAATTGATTTCTATAAAATGTGGTACTTTTATGTACTTTATAGCAAACTTTTCTGTAATTTTTTATTGAACCAAACACAGTTTATAGAAATCTCCAGAAAAATTTTATTTACAAAACTGTCACTATCAGCCATTTTCTATAAAGTTTTCTATAAAATCACTCAACCAAACAACCCCTAATTGATTTTTATTTTTATTTTTTATCTATAAGCCCACATTTCTGAATTTTTTACCTATAATCCCACAATTTACGAATTTTTGTTTTACCTATACTAAAAGTTTTACCCAATTTATTTTCTTATCTACCCACTTCTAAAGTTGGATTTTTACCTATAAATTAAGCGCCTTACCCCCCATGGCCCTCCAATTTTTTTAAAATCACCCTCTTCCAAAGTTTTACATTGGTTTTTTCTATAAACCCAAAGTTTTACCCGGATTGTTTTTTATCTATAAGCCCACAATTCCTAAATTTCTACCTATAACCCCACAATTTTTGAAGTTTTTGTTTTCACCTATACCCAAAGTTTTACCTAGTTTATTTTCATACCCATACACCTCTATAGTTCTGTTTGACCTATAAACCTAAGCCTTACCCCCCCCCAACCTCCCACCCTAAAAAAGTTTAAACATCTGAAGTCGCAGTGTTTTTTTATCTATAAGCTCACTAACTTCTGACATTTTCATATAACCCTATAATTTCTGAAAACTTTCCATTTAGCTATACCCAAAGTTTTACCCAGTTTTATTTTCAAACCCACCTACTTCTAAAGTTGTAATTTTTTACCTATACACCCAAGGTTTAACTCCCCCCCCCCAAATGAATGTTTAAACCACCCACTTCCAAAGTGTTACGATGTGTTTTTGTCTATAAACCCAAAGTTTTACTCAGATTGATTTTTTTATATATAAGCTCATAATTTTTGATTTGTTACTTATACCCACAATTTCCGAGTTTCTGTTTTTATCTATGCTAAAAGTTTTACCCAATTTATTTCCATATTCACCCACTTCTTAAGTTGCAATTTTTCCTATAAATCCGAAGTCTTACCCCGTTAATTTTTAAACTACCAACTTCCAAAGTTTTACTAGGGATTTTTGTCTATAAACCCAAAGTTTTCCTCGATTGATTTCTGAGCATCCACTTCAAAAAGTCTTTTACTTATAAACCCAAAGTATTATCCGTAATTATTCTAAGTCAGGCCACTTTCAGGAAGGAGACCTATGAACCCAAAGCTTTAACCTCATTTATTTTTGAATCCACCCACTTCTAAAATCACACAAAGTGAGTTGTTATGATGTAACTTGCTATATTTTTTGTTCTAGGTGATTAGGTATGTGCTGTATATTTAAATGAAATGCTTAAACTATTATTTCGTTGGCTTTTCACACTAATGCCACATTATCACAAACTATAGATGGATTGACTATAAGCTCAACTTTTACCCGATGTACTTTTAAACTCACACACTTACAAAAACAGTTATTTGTCTATTAACTTTTAAATTGCCCGCTTCTAAAGTTTTACTAGGGCTTGTCTATAAACCAAAAGTTTTACCCAATTGATTTTTAAACCCACCTAGTTCTAAAGGGTCTTTTACATATAAACCTAAAATTTTATCCTTATTAATTTTTATCCGCCCACTCCTAAAAGGGATATTTTACATGTGAGCCAAAGTTTTCCCCCATTTACTCTGAACCCATCCACTTCAAAATCACACGGTGTAAGTAGTTATATTGTTATATTGTTATATAACAACTGCAAATCAATGTTTTACATGCCTACTTCCAAAATCACATAGTCACAGGATCAATTTTTGGCTCTGATACCATATAAAAGTGATAAATGTTTGCTATGAGAGCAAGCTCGAAGTTCTTACTTAGAGGTGTTGTATTTATAGATAGCTATTGAGTTCCTACTTAGAGGTGTCATGAAACAGACTTGATTCATGGTAAACTGCAAATCAATTGTAAATACAACAATCTCATGAAATCATCAAATTTTTGTAGATGCTTTTGGAACCACCGTTTGCCCGACTCCTTAATCACAGGTCACCGTGTCAATTTTTCTACAATCAAGTCTCTGATTGCTGCTTCTTACGAACCTTTGGATGCATATATTATCCTCTTCTCAGACCCTACAATACATAAAAAATGCATTTTCGCTCCAAACCTTGTTTATTCCTCAGTTATAGTTCTCAACATAAAAGGTATAATTGTAACCACCATCCAACCCAGTGCACCTACATCGCAAGGCATGTCATGTTTGACGAATATCTCTTTCATTTTTCCAGTTTTCAACAATAAAATCAAAACTCTCTAGCCTCAATCCTTATCCTGGTCCCTACCAGCCTCCTTCAACAAGCTTCTGCTCCCTCCTTCAACAAGCTTCTGCTCTCTCAAGTCCTACTACACAATATCTTCCTCACATCCCTCAAAATTGAACACCTAAAAGTTCCACTCAATCAAGTTCTCCCTCCACCCTATTAACTGTATCCCCCTCCACCACCTCCTCCTCCTTGCCCTCCTCCCTAACCCTCAGCCTCTCTTCCCTATCTCTGCCCTTGCGCCATTTCCACACATCCTATGCAAACAAGAGCTCTTACCAACTCTTTCAGACCCCGCGCTCTACCTTCTAATTGATATCTCCTCTCCTAGTCCCCTGCTCCAGTTAACAAAGAGCCCACCTAATGTGAAACAATGTGTATGCAGGTATGAAGAACAACGACAACAATACTTCATCAAATACGCGATCGATCTAGGCAGGAAGCTCGAGAATAAAGTGAAGCTCTAGATGGTTTTTAAGCAAAAGTTGTCAACGTACTAAGTTTAGACCTTTGTAAATTATTCAGATAATAGATGTAATGATTTGTTCTCTTAATAAAGTTCGACTCATAATATATAGATTTGTAGATATACTTAGCAACGGAATCACTCGCTCACTAATCAAATAGAATACAACACAATCGCAATTGATATTAAAATTATTAATAACATGCACGTGTAGGCAATAAAAATTACATTTACACAAGAGAACTCAGATCTCGCCTGTTTGAGTTTGCATGCGTGCTCAAAGCAAGCAAAGCTCGCCTGCAAGCTTTGCTCACCAACACGCTTTGCTCGCCTGCACGAGCCAAAGTTCGCCAACATGGCTTGACACGCCCGCACGAGTCAAGCTCACCTGTTTGACTTGCCAACACAAGTCAATCTCGCCTGTTTGTTTGACTTGCCAGCAACACAAGTCAATCTCGCCTGTTTGTTTGACTCGCCAGCACGAGTCAAGCTCGCCTGACTTCTCGACTCGCCCGCACGAGTCGAGCTCGCCTGAAAGCTACGCTTGCCTGCACGAGTCGAGCTCGCCTGTACAGAGTTCGCTAGCACGAACCAAACTCGCCTACAGACTCAAGCTTGCCTAACGCTTGAGGGGCCCGCCAGCTGACCCCGCCTATTCGCCAAGCTCGCCTACAAGTTCGTCTGAGCATTCAGACACCGCTCAAACTCGCCTATAAGCCTGCCAGCCTCGCCTGAGCAGTGCAAGCGGCCGCTTACCTGTGGGAGTGGGCCTACCCACATCCCATATCCTGAGTGATGAAGTATGACTCTCATCACCTATAGTGGTCACATCCCACAGCTATAGGGGAGGGTATGATGCTCCTCACCCTTAAATGGTCACATCACACAATTCAATGGATTGACCATACATTTCCTTGCCTATTTATAAGTCACCTTTGGCAACATGAAAGGGGCTTTTGAAAAAGGCTTGGAGGCAGGGCATTTTTAGGACCCTTCAATTAGAGACCTTTGGCTGGTTTTGTGGGCTTGAGCGGCTGGGCATCTTGGGAGCTTGGTTGAACATTTTCAAGCAAAAGCTTGAATTGTTAAAGTAGACTCAATCTGAACTCTCAAATTTGAGACTCTTGGCTCTTTGCAAACTCTTGCATGTTAGCCTTCTCTAAGCATTCAACATTGATACTCATCAAGCTCGGGTAGTCGAACTCAATCACACAAGAGTTTCTACTACGTACTGAAGCTCAACCACAATTTCGTTCGGATCATCCAAGAGAAGCAAACTCGACGCAAGAATTCGAGGGAGGCGTCCTATCGCTACCGAAGACCCCACGTTAAACAAGAAGAGCATTCTTTTTTGCTTTTGTTATAATTTTTGGATTCTTGATTTGTAATAAGCAATTCTTATCAATAAAATCTTCATTAAGAACCAAATTTTACTCCCCTACAGAAGATGGCGACCACAGTGGGAGTAACTATTTCTTCAACCGAAATGGTGGTGGCACAATTCGACGAAATTACGGAGGGGACGATAGTCGAGTCCCTTGTGATTGAATTCGACCAAAGTAAGTACGAGGAGTACCTATCTTCATCCTCCTCTAGTTGCAATGCATCTCGCAGATGCCACAGAGTCATGCGTGTGGCCCAGCCCTAAGTGGCCGAGGCAACCACGCTTGAGTGCTCTACCCAAGCTATGACAGGGGGTTCTATCTCCCCCAAACCAACCAAGGCCGAGCCAAAGGCCAAACAGACCAGCCAGGGGATTGCTCATTAGGTTACCAAGCAATCCACACAGCCCCTAACGCAAGAGGAGACAACTATTCGTATCGGCGCAGACCACACTTTCGTCATCAACATGAACACTCCTCTCTCCAAGAGAGCCTAACGACGACGACGACAGGCTCTCTCCAAGAAGCACAAGCCCTCATCTCCTATGATGGCCTGAATTACTATTCAGGCCTGAGAAGAGCCAAGCAAGAACGAAAATTCTCGGTTCTGATGAACTGAGCCTATCAGGCGAGCCCACCTACTCAGGCGGGCTTCGCTCTGTCGGCAGTTCCTAAAACCGACGAACTTGGCATTTCAGGCGAGCCTGACATTTTAGGCGAGCCTCGCTCCATGAGAAAAGTTTCCCATTCGAGTGAACTTAGTAACTCAGACGAACCCCCAAATCAGGCGGGCTTCACTTTTCAAGCTATGTTCCCAATTCAGGCGAGCCCCCTTACTCAGGCGGGCTCCGCTCTGTTGACAAAGTGCTCGGATCTAATGAACCGCACGAATCAAGCGAGTTCACCAAGTCAAGCGAGCTGAAGAAAATAGGAGAACCCCATCAGGCCTGCCTGACGCCCAAGTCTCGCCCACAAGCATGCCTTGGCCCAAAACGCGAAGCAAAGACCTTCCAAACAGGCGGACCTTGCCTGAATGAACAAGCAGTCGGAGCTCGCCAGAAGGCTGAAGCTCGCCAGAAAACACGACCTCGCCCATCAAGGCAAGCTCGCCTGAATCCAACACTTGGGGAATTTTCCAAGTGTTCTTACTTAAGTTCTTTTAAACCTTCTGCACACGATTGCACGTTTGGTCTTTCTGACCCCAGGGGGTTGTCACCAGCAACCTACGGGGGATCTTCGGGATCATCTGACTCGTAAGCGCACTATTCACGAGGCAAATCCACATATTCGGGATCATCTGACGCCGGGGGTTGATGACTTAGAGCTCCCAGCAGCTATAGTAACATGACGAGAAAGGGAAATCCACATATTCGGATTCATCGGATCCGGAATTTTCCCCGGGATTGAACTGGCTCCCCGTCGAGCGTGAAGGTGTCTACTAATTCATGCGTACTCAAACGGGGGTTGTCATCCCCTTTCATTATGCCCGCTTCTCGCTTATCTACGATAATGAGGACGAGGCATGCTCAGCGACAACGTCTCAGACCTCAAGTTCAGCCTATGGAAAGCACGCAAAGGTGCACATGACTGACGACTCTAATGATAGTGTCAGAAGAGTCGAGAAGCAGCAAGCAACCATCAATTACCTCAAGGAAATGATGGGTTAACTTCTGAACAAGAAGAAGAGGAATTCGCAGAATCAACGAAGATCCTCGAAAAACAACGAGCAGGAGCCTACTCCTCCTAATACAACTGAGGAGGAAGATAATCACAGATCGCGTTTGGATTATTCATTCAAGTCTTTAGGAAGAGCGTCACATACTGACAGCACTCCCCGAGACAAAAGGCTCGATGAGTTCCAAAGTCAACTCAATGCCATGAAGCTTCAGAAGAGCACGAACGAGCTGGGGGTGGTCAGGCCATATCCAGTCAAATGGGATACAATTCCCACGGAAAAGTTCAAACCAATGAGCTTAGTCCAGTTTGATGGCAAGGGGTCTCCCTCACAACATATCTACTACTTCCCGTTTCAAACAAGATTTCTCGTGGAGAATGATCCTATCCTCACTCAACTGTTTATTAGCACCTTAAGGGGGGTAGCCTTTGAATGGTTCCGCAAATTGGAATCAGGTTCTATCAAAACATGGACCGATGTGGAAAAACTTTTCTTGGTCCGGTTCTTTGACGACGACACGGAAGTGTCGATGACCACTCTGCTTGCTAAGAAGCAGAAGAAAACAGAGTCGGTCAACGACTTTGTAAAGAGATTCAGGAATCGGTTGCTTCATTGCTGGGACCAGGTCCCTGAAAGCACTTTGATCGAAATATGTCGCAACAATCTCTGGATCGATATTTTATCTAAGGTCGACGCGGTGAAAACTCGAACCTGGAAAGAACTTGTTCGCCAAGGCGAACAGGTGGAAAACATGATCAAAAGGCTGAAAGCCGAAGAGCCTCGACGTAAAAGAGGAGCTTCGGAACCAAGTGCCCCCAGAAACTCTTCTCGATCGAGGGGGAAAGAGATCATGGCTGTCAATTCTACTCCGGCCCCCAAGTCAGCTCAGAGACAGAAGCCTAAGTCTTTTGAGCAGCGCCCTCCGAGACAATACGACTTCAAGGAAGACCAAGTTATGGCTACATTCGATACTCTCCTCAAGAGCAACAGTATCAAGTTGCAAAGATCACGAAGCCTAAAGACGTGAACAAAACAGATGATCCGAACTACTGTGCGTACCATAATTTTTTGGGTCATCATACCTCCAAGTGCTATATCCTTAATGATAAGCTGCAAGCTCTTTACGACACGGGAGTCCTAGAGAAGGAAAAGTTGCAGAGAAAGTGGCTATAAACATGGTAACTCTTAAATTCGGGATAGATCTTCCTGAAATTCATGCACCAGTAAGGGTTGTACCCATCCCTATGGCGGAACTAAAGATTATTAATGCCAAGCCTCACAATCAACGAGAGAAAGGTCTGGTACCACAGACCTTGCCTTCAGGACAAGTGATGTGGGTTCATTCTAATCTCCTCGACGACGAGCAGTGGAGCGATCCTCACTGATTCTGACAATGAGGTAGACGCCTTGATTACCTGAGCAGGGAAGGACTTTTCCAAGAACTACCATCCGACAACGAAAAGTCCAGCAAGACCACCAGTGGGACCGTCACCAACAGTCCAATCGAATCCCGACAAGCCGAGTTCAAACAGTCAACCCTTTTCGATTCGACCTACTCGCACAGCTGAAGAACATTCCAGCCATGATCACTCTGTATGAGCTTCTGTGGCTATCCAAGTCTACCCGGGAAGCTCTACGGGAGGTAGTAACCGACTCAGAGGCTTTTGCCCGCATCTCTTGCCTACTTCAGAAGAAGATGCAAAGAAATAGTGTCCACAATGCTACCAGACATCCAGACAACAGATTCACTACATTACCTTCACTCCTGAGGATATGCTCATCAAGAGTACATCCTATTACTGACCCATGTACTTCACAGGATACGTCGGTTCCTCTCGAGTGGACAGGATCAAAGTAGATCAAGGGTCTGCACTGAGCATTATCCCCTTAAAGCTCACCAAACACTTGGGGGTGCCTCAAAAGCGATTGTCTGCAACGACTACCACCATCTTTGGTTTCAACGCTAACGAAACTTAGCTGCTGGGGAAGATCAGTCTCAAGTGCCGACTAGGCGACATGAAGACGGAAGTGACCTGCTACGTTATCAATGAGGAGCCTTCCTATAACATGTTATTGGGTCGGTCATGGATCCATAGCAACCAGATAGTCTCATCCATATTACATCAGTGTTTGAAGTATGTGGACGACCGTGATCAAGTAAAGACGGTGGTCGCTGATAAACAACCCTTCAAGAGGGTCGAAAACTACTTCACCGATTCTTTACTCTACTAGGATTCTGAATCGGGCAACGAGCCACCGGTCGAGGAACCTGGCAGTGGCAACGAGACCGATAGTGAGTCTGAGTGCAACGAGGGTTATCTTGAATAACATTGAACCAATTGTAATCGGCTATAGAGGCCTTGTTATAACCAACGCTGACGAAGCGGTCGGCTTTATCCTAAATAAAGATCCTGACTTTGCTTACTTGTCGTCTAGTTCAAAGTCTAGTAATGACGAGTTTAGCAATTTGGTTGCAGAGTTATATAGCAACTCTTCGTTGCACGTGCCCGTGTATTCGTTATTTGTCTATGACAAACGAACGATCAAGTCCTTGCAAGCCGCCTTTATCGTGCCTGCCCGAGGTAATTATCAGAAAGATATTATCTTTGGAAAGATAGACCGGCCTATGCGCACAATGTGAGACGAGTGAGGCGATGATGAGCCCGCTCCTCAATTCTCGCACTAAGATCAAATTGCGAAGCGTATGATGGAGAGCATGAGTTATGACTTCACCCGCAAAGAAGGCTTGGCAAAGAGCGAAAGACACTCGTCCGACCTGCTTATGTTCCCAAAGAAAAACCCGATAATTATTTCGACAAAACTCGAAGAGGGTTGGGTTACACCTCTTCATCAGAGTTATATTGTAATTTCGATGAAGATTCCAAAGATGGTCCTTCCGGAGAATCATCGTCAACATCCTCGATGTGAAATTCAGATATTAGTGTGGGAGATCTGTTCAGGGACCTCACAGTCAACATGGCTGCAGCTGATATCGTCGAAATTAGAGAGGATAACCAGACCCCGCTTTGTGCTTAAGCATGAGATCGCCACGTCAGTGTCTAATGGAGTGGTCGGTTTGAACAACGTAAACCACCCACGGAGGACAAGATACTCTAAGTAAATATGAGAGACAAGGCTAATCCTAAGCTTATATTTATCAGCAACAACTTACCTCCCCAGGAGAAAGAATACCTTATATCTCTCATCCGGGAATATATTAACGTCTTTGCCTGGAATTACGAGTACATGCGTGGCCTTGATCCTCAGATCGTCATGCATCGCCTCAACATCAACTCGGACGCCAAACCTGTCAAACAATAGCAAAGACGGTTTCAAACACAAATCATGGAGGCGATTGAAGCCGAAATGAAGAAGCTGGTCAAGTCAGGCTTCATCAGAGAGGAACAACACCTCGATTGGGTGGCTAATATTGTTCCAGTGAAAGATCTGTATCTGCATCGATTTCAGAGACCTTAACGTTGCATGTTCAAAGGACGAATTCCCTTTACCCATCACAAACGTCATCATCGACAATACTTGTGGGTTCGAAAAGATGTGTTTCAGGGACGGGTTTTTAGGGTATAATCAAATCAAGATGAACCCCGAAAACGAGAAGCACACTTCGTTCAGAACTCCGGTAGGGGTGTATTGTTACACAGTTATGCCCTTCGGACTTAAGAACGTCGGCGCAACCTATCAGCGCGCCATAAACACAATTTTCTGGGATCATCTACGAAAGACAGTCGAATGTTACGTAGATGACTTGGTTGTGAAGAGTCGCAACAAAGGAGATCATCTTCATGACCTGAGAATGATGTTCGAACTAATACGAGCCCATCAACTCAAGATGAACCCCACGAAGTCATTTTTAGGATGTCGAGCAACAAATTCCTCGGATTCGTCGTCACGACGAAGGGAATTCACATAGACCCTGACAAGGTGCAAGCTATTTAAGAGCGTCAACCACCAAGGAATCTCAAGGAATTGAAAGGATTGCAAGGACGTCTGGCTTATATCCGAAAATTCATCTCAAATCTTTCGAGTGAGTGCCAACCCTTCTCTAAGCTGATGAAGAAATGTGTTTCTTTTGTATGGGATGAGTCTTGCTAACAAGCTTTCGATGAGATCAATACTTATCTCTCGAGGCGGCCCCGATCTCGGGGAGACCCTTCCTGATTTATGTGCGGGCAATGAAGCATTCTTTTGACGCCTTCTTAGCACAGAATGACGACGCCGGTCACGAGCAGGACATCTATTATCTGAGTAGAACCTTTTAGGGAGCCGAACGACGATACCTTATGGTCGAAAAGGAGTGTTTGGCTTTGGTGTTTGCAATTCAAAAGATGCGATACTACCTTGTTAGTCAAACCATACACGTCATCTCCCGGATGAATCACATCCGAGTCTTCATGACATAGCCTGGGTCTTTAAATTGGCACATGGTAAATTAGGTACTCTTGCTGTCTCAATATGACACACATTTCATGCGGTAGAAGTCTATCAAAGGACAAGCAATCTATGATTTTATGGCTAGTCATCTACTCGAGTCGAAGACTGACTTGTTCAAAGACATGCCAGACGAGGCCCACGAGGTCAACACGACCTCGTAGGGAGACGTTTGGCAGCTATTCTTTGACGGAGCATCTCGCGTAAGCACGAGTGGGTCTATCGTCGCAGGAGTGAGGGTGGTCTTGGTTTCTCCGTAAAACCACATATTACCCCGACCTTTCTCTTTAACCGAGTCGTGTACCAATAATGTGGCTGAGTACAATGTGCTACTCATCGGACTCAACTTCGCTAAGGAGTTGGGGGCGAATCATCTCGAAACTTACGGTGACTCTCAGCTCATCGTCAGACAGATTACAGGGGAATACGAAGTCAGAAACGACGACTTAATACTGTGTCATAAACCGGCTATCAAACTAGTCGAATCATTCGAAAGCTTCCGCATTGAGCACGTGCTTCGTCCTAAGAACACGCACACGGTTGCCCTGGTGTTATTGCCAGCTAACCTAGCTCAACCGTTGGGAACAAGTCAACGCGTCACCATCGCAAGCCAACTCTTCCGATCGGAGTATGTTTTGGAAGCGAATGCAACTCACCAAGCTACGGGTCAACTCGAGCCGATAGATTGGTGTTTCCTAATCATTGACTACATCTTATACGACATACTACCCGAAGACATAAAAGAGCAAGATTCTGTTCGCAGTCGCGCTCCGAGATTCTACGACTCAACAACAAAGGCGTTGTATCGTAAGTTGTACGACGACATGTTGTTTCGACGTCTCTCAACGACAGAAGCACAGAAAGTCCTACGGGAAGCCCACGATGGTACCTGCGAAGCTCACCAACCTGGACCCAAGCTATGGGATCGCTTGCGAAGAATAGGCTATTATTAGCCTAGAATGATCCACGACGTTGTTGCTTATGCTAAGCGTTGCCATGCGTGTCAAATCCACGCCAACTACATTCACAAACCACCCGAAAAACCTGCACCTAACAGCGACTTCGTGGCCGTTTGAGACGTGGGGGAAGAATAGCGTCGAACCGATATCTCCACCATCAGCCAAATATCATCGCTTCATCTTTACGATAACCCACTACTTCTCTAAGTGGGCTGAAGTCGTTCCCTTAAGAGAAGTCAAGACCGGTGATGTGATCAAGTTCATCAAATATCACATTATCTACCGATATAATGTTCTAAGATTTATCATCCATGATAACGGATCACAATTCGTTAGTCATACATTCACTCGGTTTTGTGATAAATTCAGAATACACAGAACCTGGTGTCCACGGCTTACAATCGTTAAGATCTTAACCAGGCTGACGTCCAACAGCAAGCGCAATTGGAATGAAAAGCTCAGTGAAAGCTTATGGGCATACCGGACTACGGTTCACACATTGATTGGTACCACATCTTATTCACTAGCATATGGTTGCGAAGCCGTACTACCGCTAGAAATTTTGAATACGTCCTTGTGTCGCACTCGCAATGGGGATGACGACTGAACAAAGTCATCAGCAACGTCTCGCAGAATTAGAGGCGTTAGATGAAAAGCGGCTCGAAACTCAACAACACATTGAGTTCTATCAAGCCCGAATATCTAAGGCTTTCGACAAGAAAGTCAAGCACAGATCTTTCAAGGAGGGAGAGTTGATCATCGTTGTTCGACGACCTATGATACTCAACTTTAAAAAAGGGTAAATTCCAGCCCAAATATGAAGGACCGTTCGTAATAGAGAGTTTATTTGAATGGAGCTTATCCCCTCGTCAAACCGAATGGCAATAAGATCATGAGGTCTATTAACGGCAAATTCCTGAAGAAATACTACACGTAGTCTTCCTTCAAACTCTCACAAAACTATCAAGTTAACGGTCACCTCCGATAGTCATTTCTTTCTAAATTTTCCCCGTCAATCCTCTTCAACAGGACGACGAGCCCACACAAAAGTTGTCACGTTAACAGTCACATTTGACAACTGATTTCCTTCAAATTTCTCTTGTCGATCCTCTCCAATAGGATGACGGATCCACTCCCACTGTCATGTTAACATTACACCTCTGACAATCAATTTAGCAATCCTCTTTAATAGGATGGTGAGTCCTCAAAGGCACTCCAATCGTGACAATCCAATCAACTTGTTAATCCTCTTCAATAGGATGATAAGCCCTCAAAATCGCTCCAATCACGACAATCCAATCAACTTACCAATCCTGTTCAATTAGATGGTGAGTCCTCAAAATCGCTCCGATCACGATAATCCTGTCATGTTAATATTAAACCTCTGACAAATCCCCCACAAATCCTCTCTAACAAGATAGTGGGTCCACAAAACTATCACGTTAACGATTACCTCTGATAACCAACTTCGTCATTCCTACAAATGACGTTGTCTGATCAGTCGTCACACTTCTACGTCCCTAAATGATTTGATCAATTCCGAGCATTCTAAATATCCATAGAATAATCGATGATAATAGCCTACCATGCGATGTGCTACTATTCTAATCAGTCATCACTCATACGTCCCTAAACGATCTGATTACCCCAACACCGTTATTCTCGCAAATGATGTTGTTCGTAAAAAATGGCCTACCAAACGATGTGCCCTATCGGCTGCCTATTCCCGAGTAACAATCTACCAAGCGATGAGTCGTTATTTGGAACCTCGAGCGATCACTTATACAAACGGTCACTCATCTTTGGGCTAAGTTGTTATATTTAACGACATGACCTAACCTAATTACAGCTTAACGGTTTTAATTAACCCAACCCGACGCCTCGAACGACTAACGGTAGAGAAGAAATTTTAGCGTTAATTCTAAAAGAAACTTCTCGACAACTCATCATGCTGAGGGGAATAGTATAACTAGCCCGATTCAAACAGTAATCGGTAAAGATAAATCAAATCCGTTGATAGTTGAGGGTTTGCTAAAAATCCTAAGTGTTGGTCAACAAGAGACAAGAACATGAGTATATGTACAAGTAGTTGGACAACAAAAGCATAAATTCGTTCATAATAAGCAGATTTTGAGACAATACATTCGAACAAATTATGACAATACATTCAAACAAAATCATGACAATACGTTTGAACAAAGTTAAAAAATGGTTCAAAATCAACCCAACCCGTGAGCTTAGTCCCCACGACCAGCAGAGCCCAACAAGCTGAAGGACGCGAGCTCAGCCTTAACAGCGGCTAGCTCCTTCGCTTGGTCTGCTCAGACCTGCTCCTCCACTTCCTTCTGGATCTTGGCTTCAAAAGGTGCAGCAGCAGCTGCTTCTTCTTGATGCAGTGCCTGGAGAGCTTGTATTTCTCTTGTAACAGCGCGGTGAACGTTCACGCTCTCAAGCTGGAGGTCCTTCAGGGTCGACTCTTCCTCGGCGAGTTTGGCCTTCTACCGAGCGATGGTAGAGACGGAAGCATCCATCGCAACCTGTAACTGGCGTTGCCACCCAAGCAGATCCGTGATGAGAGCCTCCTCCAATATACTCTTCTCTCGAGCTTCATGCTCGTGCATCCTCTTAATCCGAGCTTGGGCTATGAGTCGCTCCACCTCGTTACACGAATCGGAGAACACCAGCCCCTCCAATCGATGCACAAACTCCTCCAGGCAAATGAGCGTCGTTCACAAAGGACAGCTAGTTGACGACCGCCTGCCCGTTGAATGGCCTTCAAGCTATCTGTTATGAAGGCGTCAAACTCCACGAAGGTCCCACCTAACGCCAATGATGGAGATTGCTTATTTCATAGCTTTCTCCAACTATTGGATGAGACCCTGCACGGATCCGGAGTCCGAAGAAGCAGATTCCTGATCATGGGCAATCATAACAATAGGTTGGATCCGGGAGAGTGACCATTTGTCATCAACAGATGGCCTCCATCCACCATCTATGTTTGCTGGGTCTGAAAAACCAGGCTTAGGTTGAGGCTGTGAGGTGAATTGTGAAGCAGACACGGGAGTGGGTTCTTCATCATCATCAAAGATCGTGATGGGTTCGGGTTTGATAAGCTCTGATCTTGTCGGTCTCCATTCGCGGGAGATCTCTTCATATTGATCCGCTTCCTCTGCAAAGAGGGGTTTCTTCCCAGACGATCTCAGGATGCAGGGCCTAGCAGTCAGCTCCTCCTCTCGAGTTGCGAAATACAACGGAAAGGAGTTAGAAATTTTGACTTAAAAGGTCAAAGTTAGAAATTTTGACTCAAAATGTCAAAAATTTTCCAAGTCTTAAAAACAGGCAGCCCGCAAAATGCAGACGAGCCCTATCATGTGGGCGAATTAACAAGACTCGCCTACCAAGCTAAGCTCGCCTGACAAATGCCAAAAGCTCGCCTAACAAGCGGGGTCGCCAGTTAAACTCGCATGTTTGTTTGACTCGTCAGCACGAGTCAAGCTCGCCTGATTTCTCGACTCACCCGCATGAGTCGAGCTCGGCTAAAACCTACGCTCGCCCGCACGAGTCAAGCTCGCCTGTAGGGAGTTCGCCAGCACGAATCAAGCTCGCCTACAGACTCAAACTCGCCTAATGCTTGAGGGGCCCGCCTGTTCGCCAAGCTTGCCTGCAAGCTCACCTTAGCATTCAGACACCGTTCAAGCTCACCTGGAAGCCTGCCAGTCTCGCCTGAGCAGTACAAGCGGCCGCTTGCCTATGGGAGTGGGCCTACCCACGTCCCACATCCTAAGTGATAAAGCATGGCTCTCATCACCTATAGTGGTCACATCCCATAACTATAGGGGAGGGTATAGTGCTTCTCACCCCTAAGTGGTCATATCCCACAAGTCAAGGGATTGATCATACATTTCCTTACCTATTTATAAGTCACCTTTGGTAACACGAAAGGGGCTTTTGGAAAAAGCTTGGAGATTGGGCATTTTTAGGACCTTTCAATCAGAGACTTTGGCTGGACTTGTGGGCTTGAGCGGCCGGGCATCTTGGGAGCTTGGTTGAACATTTTCAAGCAAAATCTTGGATTGTTAAAGTAGACTCAATCTGAACTCTTAGATTTGAGACTCTTGGCTCTTTGCAAACTCTTGCATATTAGTCTTCTCTAAGCATTCAGCATTGATACTCATCAAGCTCGGGTAGTCGAACTCAATCACACAAGAGTTTCTACTGCATACTGAAGCTCAATCGCAGTTTCGATCGGATCGTCCAAGGAAAGGAAACTCAACACAAGCATTTGAGGGAGGCATCCTATCGTTACCGAAGACCCCACGTTAAACAAAAAGAGCATTCTCTTTGTTTCTGTTGTAACTTGATTTCTTGATTTGTAATAAGTCATTCTTATTAATACAAATCGTCTCCTTTTCGGGAATCAACTTTACGCCCTACAACACGCAATAGCGGTTCCGAAAATACTAGGTCGAAAGAAAACTAATGATACGGGTATATCTTCTCTTCGGAACTCAATCCTCATGGGAGCTTGAGGATAGATGATTCTCAGGATAGCTTGAGAATAGAGGTGTAAAATAACACAGTAGAACGCAGGTTAAAGCGTAGACCGAGATGACGAATCAGAGAATCGAAGCATTCAATTTTCAGCCCGTGAGTTGACTCATAACAGTCATGAGTCGACTCATCAGGTTCAGTCGACTAATGCCTGCCATAAGTCAGGCATAAGTTGACTTATGAAACTCAGCCGTTTTAGCAAAAGTCTCTGACCACTCGACTCATCACTGTATGAGTCGACCCATGTGTCATGAGTCGACTCACGACTGTCATGAGTCGACTCACGAAGCCCAGCAGGTGTTGACATAGTTTCTGACCAGTCGACTCATGACTGTCATGAGTCGACCCATATGATATGAGTCGACTCATACAAACACGTGAGTCGACTCATCGATGGTTTCCTGGTTCGTTTTGGTTTCTGTCTGCACGAATTTCTTTAGGAATTAGGCTTGGTTATTTACGACTTTATCATCCATGTTGTTCCACATATAAAATGGACTGTTTTAGGGTTTTAAAACAATCAATAGAGTTTAGATTGTATTGGGAGAATTGAGAGAGATTGTTCTTCAATTCTAGTGAAATTGTGAGAGATTATAAGTTATTTTATTCTCATAATCTAGAGAATGTATTTTTCTTCGCCACCACTGAATTGTTCTTGTGTTCTTGTTATTTTCTTCTCAACCCACCTTTGATAATTCCACGATCAAAGGTGCTCGCACGATAACTCATATCAAGTTGGTATCAAAACAATTAGATCCTGTGAAGGAGGAACCTATGTATGATCCTTACTCGATCACAATACAAGAAACTTGGCGAGATCATTATTTCATTGGAATGAGTCTAGAAATTAAGAAAGGAAAGGATGACTGAATGGGATAATTCAGCAAGACTTAATGCAATGAAAAAACAGATCGAGACGATCGGTGCTACACTCAGTCAGCTCATAGGTCTCATCAATGAAAAGGACAAAAAGGGAGAATCTTCGTCGAAGGGAAAGAAGAGACTCAAAGAGTCCGATAGAGAGGGCGAGAAAACTGATTCTGAGGAGGAAGCCGATTTTGTTAAGACTGCTCCACATCAAGGGGATAAAAACTACTACCAGAACTTAAAAATTAATTTCAATGTGGAGATTCCTGTTTATGATGGGAGTATCAATGTGAAGAAGCTCGATGAATGGATTGAGCGTATGAAGATGTATTTCACTCTCTATGGGTATTCATCCAAGGAGAAGATTGTGTTCGTGACTTTGAAGCTTTTGGGGCACGCGTTGACGTGGTAAAAATCCTACTGTAAGTAGGAAAAGAAGACGGTGTCGTGGAATAAGTTTAAGGAGCTACTGATGAAACAATTCTATTCAGTGGGATTTCTTGAAGAGCGTTGGTACAAGTGGTATGGCTTGCGCCAAAGATTCAATCAGGCCGTTCAAGAGTATACAACAGAGTTCCAGCAGCAGGTAATGGTTCTAAACGTCGCGACGGACGAATACTCCGTCTTCATGAAATACATTGCGGGTCTGAACGATTACATCCGGAAGGAGATGAAGTTATTCACAGTCGAGTCCATTGCTGAAGCGAGTGTGAAGGTCATTGTCATTGAGGGCAGGCAAAAGAAGGGCAATGAGACGAAGGGAGATTCCAAACAGACGAGTAGCAAGTCATGTAGCTCTTAGCCTAGAGAAGAGAAGAAGAAGGGTGATTCGGGGAAGGTAGGGTTGACATGCAATCACTGCAAACAGACAGGATACATAGCTGATCGTTGCTGGGAGAAGTATCATCATCTGAAGCCGAAGGGATTAAAGAAGGAGGAGAAGAAGGCATACGTGGTAGCGCAGGGTCCGAAGGAAGTTCCCGGGATGACAGAACCCAACGGCAGCCTCAACCTTATAGCGGGGAAGCATGCCACAACAGAGGACGAAGACCCGAGGGAGCAGCTCTTTGTTTTGAAGTTACAGGTCAAGACCAGCTTAGTTGATGCTATAATGGATCCAGGGAGCCAGAAGAATTTGATATCCGAGGCCTTAGTTCAGAAGTTGGGATTGAAGACGGTCAAACATCCGAAACACTATCCTTTGGGTGGATACAGAAGGAGGCGGGATTGAGTGTGATCAACCAATGTACTTTCAGATTTGCACTCCACGAGTCGTATATCGACGAGGTCACATGCGACGTCGTTTCGTTGGATGTTTACCAAGTGATACTGGGCAATCCTTATTTGTGGGATAGATTTGCAGTCTATGATAGGCTAGCCCAGAAGTATACGTTCATCAAGGCGGGCAGTTCATTTTTCGTTCGACGTCTCTTCCACAGGAGACAAGCTTGGTGACGGTGACTCAGGCAAAGAGGCTGGTGAACGCGAGCAAGAAGTTCGTACTCTTATTTATTAGGCCTTATGAGAAGCAGCTGAGTAAGGTGTGCTTGGCCACCTTAAACAAGCTTCAGGAGGGAGATCTTGACAGGTTGAAGACCAAGTATGTGGACTTATTTTCAGAGATCACGGGACTGCCACCACGGTGGGGTGTGGAGCATGAGATTATGTTGACTGACGAGAGTTTTTTACCGAATATAGGTCTATACCGCACATCGATAAAGGAGTCCGAGGAGATCAAGAGGCAGGTTCAGGAGCTTTTGAAGACAGGAGTGATTGTGCCGAGTTGTTCGCCTTGCGGGTCGCCAGTTTTGTTGGTACCCAAAAAGGATGAAGACTGGCGTATGTGCGTGGATTACCGGACGCTCAACAAGATAACCATCAAGAATCGCTACCTATTAACTCGAATTGACGATCTGATGGACCAGTTAGAGGGAACGAGGTTTTTCACGAAGCTGGATTTAAAGTCTGGTTACCATCAGGTGAGGATTCGGGAGGATGACACTTGGAAGACTGTGTTCAAGACCAAACAGGGCCTGTTCGAGTGGTTGGTGCTACCGTTTGGATTGTGCAACGCTCCGGCTACCTTTATGAGACTTATGAATGATTTGTTGCGACCTTTTATAGAGGATTTTGTGATAGTTTACCTTGATGATATCTTGATGTATAGCAGGACCTGGGAGGAGCATCTCGTTCATGTTGAGAAGGTGTTTGAAGTATTACAGCATGGACAGCTGAAGCTCAATGGGAAGAAGTGGGAATTTGGAAAGGATGAGTTGGTGTATCTCGGGTTCATCATGGGGAAAGGCCAGCGGAAGATAGATCCAGGCAAGGTGACGGTGATCACGAAGTGGCCGACACTTAGGACAGTGACTGAGGTGAGAAGCTTCATAGGGGCTTGCCAGTATTTGCGCAAATTCATTCGATATTTTTCGACCTATGCGGCACCATTGCATGGCCTTACAAAGGCTAAGGTTCAGCTCGAGTGGGGGAAGACGCATGAGGAGGCTTTTCGGTTACTAAAGAGGAAGATCTCGGATGCACCGGTGTTGGCATTACCGAATCTACAGCGACCTTTGAGGTAAAGACTGAAGCATCTAGTTATGCGATGGGTGCGGTGTTGATACAGGATGGGAAGCCGGTGGAATACCATTCCGAGATGTTTACGGGTGCTATTCAAAACTACCCAACCTATGACAAGGAGTTCTATGCACTTTATCAGGCGATTAAGCATTGAAGAGTGTACTTATTGGGTAAGAAGGTAGTTGTGCACTCAGACCACAAACCATTGGAGTTCTTACATGCCCAGACGAAGCTGCAGCAGACACTGCATATGAAGTGGATGTCCTATTAGATGGCGTTCAATATCATCATTAGGTACAAGAAGGAGATGACGAACAGGATAGCCGATATGTTATCTCACCCACCCGTGAGAGCTCTCTTGGTGGTGACGCGCATTTAGCCATTGGTCCCTTTAGAGTATGTGCATATGTACACATCCAGCAGATATTTCAACAGTGTGTTTGAGCAAGCAAAAGCAGGTCGAATGGGGGAGTATGAGATTAGTGAGGATGGTTTGTTATATCGTGGTACGTCGCTTTGTATTCCGGAGGATGCCGCCGATTACAGTGGATTTGAGAAGCACATACATCACGTGCGCAAGGACATTTTGGGGTTCAGAAGACGCTTCTTAATCTACGACGACATGTGTTTTGGCCAAAAATGCTAGATGGCGTTACCAAGTATGTTGGAGGGTGTAAGCTATGTTGTATTTCGAAGCCTTCTAACAGGAAGAGAGGATTGTATCTACCATTACCGGTACCTTCTAGGCCGTGGGAGAGCATCTCTATGGATTTTCTAGGAGGGTTGCCGACATCCAAGCGCGGGTATGACTATTTATACGTTGTGGTGGACCGGTTCAGGAGGATTATGATCTTGATTCCATGCAAGAAGACCGTGACGGGAGCAGGTGCAGCGCGATTATTCTTTGAGCATGTGTGGAAGCATTTTGAGTTGCCGAGTTCGATTATTTCAGATCGAAAAAGACGGTTTTTTGGATATTTTTGGGATTCTTTATGGAGTTTGATGGACACTAGATTGAAGAACAACACGACCTTTCATCCACAAACAGACAGGCAAACGGAGGTAGTCAATCGGACTATGGTGCACATATTAAGAGGATACAATTCCAGACATCCCAAGACTTGGGATGAGAGTTTACCATATATACAGTTTGCTTTTAATCGGGCTATTCATGGATCTTCGGGAAAGTCACCGTTTGAGACGTGTTATGGATTCTTACCACCAAGTCCGTTCGATCTTGTATTTTTGTGTGAAGCCACAGTTGACGGTAAGGAAGGGAGTGAGAGGCAACGTGCTCGACGATTTCTGGAGAAGATTGCACACATTCATGCCGCGGTTAAAGCTCAATTGAAGAAATCACAAGCCAAGTACAAGGCGAAGCATGATCAACATCAGATTCCTTGTAATTTTGGCATAGGCGACATGGTATGGCTGAAATTGAGTAAGGAGAGGCTAAAAGGAGAAGGGAAGAAGTTGAAACCTATACGATATGGTCCATTCCGGATTCTCGATCAGATTGGTGACAACGCTTTCAGACTGGATTTACCACCTTACTTAGGCATGTATTCGGTGATTAATGCCGAGTATTTGAAGTTGTTCGAGCCTTCATTGCTAGATGATGTAGGTGACGACAATGTGATCTTACCGCATGTTGATGACTTGTGGTTTGATAGAGAAGAGCTGCTGAAAGAAGATTGCATTCTGGAGCGGAAGACGACCACGACGAGGCGGGGAACGAAGGAGTCGTTTCTTATTAGACGCCAAGGTCAAGTTCCCAGCAAGGCTAAGTGGTTCAACAAGGAAGGAGGAGCTCGCGAGTTTCCTCAGCTGAAGTTCTAACTTGGACGTGATTTCAAGTTCCTAAAAGAGGGACCCATTATACGGGTGTATCTTCTCTTCGGAACTCGATCCTCATGGGAGCTTAAGGATAGATGATTCTCATGGTAGCTTACGAATAGATGTGTAAAACAACACAGTGGAATGCAGGTTGAAGCGTGGACCGAGACAGCGAATTAGAAAATCGAAGCATTCAGTTTTCAGCCCGTGAGTCGACTCATAACAGTCATAAGTCGACTCATCAGGTTCAATCGACTTATGCCTGTCATAAGTCGACTCATGAAACTCGGCCGTTTTAGCAAAAGTCTCTGACCAGTCGACTCATCACTGTATGAGTCGACTCATGTGTCATGAGTCGACTCATGACTATCATGAGTCGACTCACAAAGCCAGCAGGTGTTGACATAGTTTCTAACCAGTCGACTCATGACTGTCATGAGTCGACCCATATGACATGAGTCGACTCATACAAACACGTGAGTCGACTCATTGATGGTTTGCTGGTTCGTTTGGGTTTCTGTATGCACGAATTTTTTTAGGAATTGGGCTTGGTTATTTACGATTTTGCCATCCTCGTTGTTTCACATATAAAAAGGATTGTTTTAGGGTTTTAAAACAATCAATAGAGTTTAGATTGTATTAGGAGAATTGAGATAGATTGTTCTTCAATTCTAGTGACATTGTGAGAGATTATAAGTTATTTTATTCTCATAATCTAGAGAAGGTATTTTCCTTCGTCACCACTGAATTGTTCTTGTGTTCTTGTTATTTTGTTCTCAACCCACCTTTGATAATTCCGCGATCAAAGTTACTTGCACGGCAACTCGTATCAACTAAACCTTCGTCAGGCTGAACTGGTTCGACGTGAGGGACCTCTGGAGGCGGCGTGATGACACCAAATCTGAGTAGCGGTAGTTCTCCTCCGAGAGCTACATAATTGGGATGAAGCGGTGTGTCTGGATAGAAGCGTCGATGCCACGAGCTGAACCCCAAACGACTCTCCACGCTCTCGACAATCTAAGGAGTCACGCGCTCAATGTATCCGGCTACGGTCTCGAACGGTTAATAATCGAACCACTGAGAGAGCTGTAAATCAACCACGTCGGTCGCTGGATCGCACACGAACTAGGCGTCTTCAGCGTCAGGATCGGCCATACACCAACGGATCACGGGCTCAAAACTCAAATCGATGACGAATGAAACGGCGACGGAACGAGGACGATGTGGTGGCTGTCGGGCAGGCGGCTAGGGATGAGGAGAAGATCGGGGGTCGGCTGCTATTCTAGGTAGATGAGAACATAGGAGGAGGTAGTTGTTGTTGGCGAGTAGGGGAAGCATAGCAGGGGGTTTGGTGGCGGAGGTTGGCGGTTGTTAGGAGACCCGGAAGATGGCGGCTGCTGGAGGAGATGGCAGGGGATATTTGGGAGTGGAGGAAGATCAGGAGCAGGTGGGGAAAAGGGGAGGGGGCGCTCGAGTTCGTCGCCAGCAAAGGAGGAAGAGAGGGCGATGGCTGGTGGGGCAGCTATTTTGGAGATCAATAGCGAGATGGGATGGGGCTGACGAGATTGAAGGGTTACGGGGTCAGGGGAGGGGACATGGATGGCGTTATGGCCGGAGGTGGAGGAGAGGGTAGCGCCGCTGCTATGGAGAAGAAGGAAGGCAGGAGGCTTGGAAGGTGAGGCCTGGGCGTAGTGGTTGGAGATGTGGATGTTGGCGATTGGGTAGGACGTAGAGGAGAGATAGGGTCGGGGGCTGGAAGAAGAAAAGAAGAGATGGGGTTTGGTTGTGGTTGCTGGAGGAAGAGGAGGGAGTTAGGTTGGCGGTTGGAAAAGACGAAGAAAACAACGAGTATTAGCCTAGGGTTTCACACCAATTAATTATGCTAACATAAATAATTTTCATTCAATCTTCAATAATAATTCTGATTACAATTGTGTTTAAATAGAATAGAAAATATAAGATTCCCCTAAATCATTCAAATCTTTCACAATCAATTAGTTACTAAAACTGATTAACAACCAAATCCAAAACCAAAATTCAAAATTCAAATTAACTATTGCAACTGACTACTAGCTAAAATAACTACTAAACTGAAAATCATAACCACATAGCAGGGATTTGATACAACGCTGAAACGCGGTGTTTCTTGTGCTGATAAACACAGTGAAAATCCCGTGCACACGTCTAGATGTCCTCATCATTCTCCCTGGGTGGGAGAGAACTCGACCTTGTCGAGTGTAAATCAGGATGGCTATCATACTGCTCAAGAAGATCTTAATCTAGCCTCTATAAATCACCTCGACCGAGCCAAGTATCATCAGACTCAGGTCGATCTTTCAAACGCACCAAGTACATGCGAATACCACCATCACTAGTAGAAATAATGTTATCATTAATAATATTATCAATGTCATGTGCTGTATATGGGGGTGATATCTGGGGTAGTGGAGGTAAAAGGGAGCTCTCAGAAATAGGCTCAGGGGTAGGCTCATCAACTAATGGATTGTCAGGGTTAAAATGTGAGCCTTTGTACTCTACTAAATACTCAATATTAAAGGTCAAACCAATATAAAACCTTCAGAAAAGTCAAGAACATAAGCATTATTATTAATTTTCTTGAGAATTTTGAAAGGTCCTACACTTCGTGCATGCAGCTTTTTAACAATTCCCAGAGGAAACCGTTCAGGACGTATCCGGATCATCACGTAGTCACCAACACTAAATTCTTTGAACCTCTTTAGATTTGCTCGCATTTTATAGTTAGCATTGCTATCGTTGATCTTCTTACTGATTTTCTTATGCAAGTCATGAATGCGAGATGCAAATGTAGGTGCTGACTCAGATACTCTGTGATGTGCAGACACGGGGACAAGATCTATAGGCTGTCTAGGTTTGTAACCATACACGACTTCAGCTGGACTGACACCTATAGATCTATTTACGGAGTTATTATAATCAAATTCAGCAGTAAGCAGATGTTGATCCCAATCTCTAAGATTCTTACCATCTAGCGTTCTCAACAGGTTACCTAAACTCCTGTTAACTACCTCAGTTTGACCATCGATCTGGGGATAAAAGGTCGTTGAGAATTAAAACTTAGTTCCCATCTTGTGCCAAATGGTTTTCCAAAAATAGCTGGTAAACTTAACATCTCTATGAGACATAATTGTTTTTGATAATCCGTGCAGTTTAACAACTTCGTTAAATTACAGCTTGGCTACATGAGAAGCGTCTCAGAAGTTTTTTGGAGCACGATATGAAGTAGGTCATTTTGGAGAATCAATCCACAATAACAAGGACAAAATCATGTTTTCTAATCGTCTTCGGAAGTCCTAATACGAAGTTCATACTGACATCCTGCCATGGACAATTTGGGACAGGGAGAGTAGTGTACAGACCAGTATTCTGCTTGCGTTGTTTAGCCAGTTGTCAGGTGTGACATTGACCCACTAGCCTAACAACGTCCCGTTTAATGCTTGGCCAGTAGAAGCGACATTCAACTGCTTCGACAGTCTTGTTATTCCCAAAATATCCTGCAAGGCCTCCAGCGTGTAGTTACCAAATTAAAAATTTTCTTAGAGAGGTGTTGGGAATACACAACTTGTTAAAATAAAAAAGATATCCATCCTTCAGAAGAAAGTCATCTATTTCACGGGTCACTTCATCACTTAGCAAAGTGTAAACTTCGATAAAATCAGAGCACGACTCATACTGCTCTTTGACTTTCTCAAAGCTGATTACTTCCGCACTCATAATGGAAAGGAGGTGCATGCGACGACTGAGTACGTCAGCGGCCTTATTCTCTACTCCTGCTTTATGTTTAATCGTGTAGGTGTAGTCGTGGAGGAACTCAACCTAACGATCATGTCTAGCATTCAACTTCTTTTGGGAGTGAATATATCGAAGGGCCTCGTGGTCAGAATATATAACGAATTCTTGTGGTAGCAGATAGTGACGCCAGTGTCGAAGAGATTGTATCACTACATAGAATTTTTTATCATAGGTGGAATAACGCTGTCTAATGTCATTCAGCTTCTCACTAAAGTAAGCAACAGGATGTCCTTCTTGAGATAGGACTCCATCTATACCAATACCAGAGACATCGCACGCAACTTCAAAAACCTTAGAAAAATCGGGTAGGTTCATAACAGGTGCCTGCGATATTCTCTACTTGATTTCAACGAATGCCTTAGTAGCAGCTTCTAACAACTCAAATTCGTATTTTTTCAAGTATTCGGTAATAGGGGCCATAATGGTACTGAAACCCTTTATAAACTGTAGAAATAGAAAGATTTATTTTTACTTATTTAGCTTGGTAACTTTCCTATTCTTTAGTTTCCTATTTTATAGGAAAGCTGTTGTATAGCTGTACATCTCCTATTCTTAAGGAGATATTTTTGGTAGGTTAAATCTATAAATTAGAACCCTAGCAACCAAATGTAAATTGGAGAAATTAATAAAAATAATTCTTCTTCTCCTCCTATTCAATTTTTGTGCACATGGTATCAGAGCTACGGCTCGATTAAGCCCGGCTTGAACCTTTTCCTGATCAGTCGTGATGGCAACAACCGGTGACACTAGTTCAAACGCTACCTCTTCTGGAGTACGCTTGAGTGATGTTACCGACAGAACCTGTAAACCCTAGCGGAATGGAAAATTCCTCAAACAAATTAACCACTCACAAATTGAATGGGAAGAATTACCTGGAGTGGGCTCAATCCATTAAACTTGTAATCGATGGTAATGGAAGACTCGGTTATCTCACAAGTGAGACAAAGGAGCCGAAAAAACCCGATCTAACATGGTGGTCTTGGAAATCCGAAAACTCTCTTATTACTGCTTGGTCAATCAACTTTATGAAGGCCGCAATCGGAAAAACCTACTTGTTTCTCCCAGCAGCAAAAGATGTGTGAGATGCTGTTCGGGAGACTTACTCTGATTTGGAGAACTCCTCTCAGATATTCAAATTAAAAACTAGATTGTAGCAAACAAGACAAAGGGAATGTGCAGTCGTTGAGTATTACAGCGAGTTGAAAGCAATGTGATAGGAACTTGATCTCTTTTATGAGGATGATTGGACGTGTGCTACTGATAGTGTTCGTTACATGAAGCGAATGGAGAATGATCGAGTCTTAAATTCTTGGCAGGACTAAATAAGAGCTTTGATGAGGTTCGAGGTCGGATCCTTAGGAGAAGTCCTCTACCTTCAATTCGGAAGTATTTTCAGAGGTTCGTTGTGAGGAAGGCAGACGCAAAGTGATGCTCGGTGAGATGAATTCTTTCACTACTGAAATATCTGCCCTTGTGACCAGGAATAATCACAGCTAGTCTCAATCTCAGACTCGACCAAATAGGAAAGGGGAAAAAGTATGGTGTGATCACTGTCACAAACCACGACACACTAGGGAGACCAGCTGGGATTTACACTACAAACCACCGAACTGGAAACCTCGAAGTTTTGGTCAGCCAAACCAACCAAACCGAGACTTGAAGGCTTTCCACTCAAGCGCAGAGGAGAATGGAAGCACATAAATTCCAGCCGGGACACCTTCATTCAGAATAGACTTTTTCAATCCACACAATTCTCTACTCCGGTATACTCTTGTTCCCTAGCTCAAAAAGGTAATAATCCTACAGCCTTTAATGTGTCCACTAGTCCTCGTTTTTCATGGATAATCGATTCAGGAGCCACATATCACATGACTGGTTGTTCTAAATTATTCTCTTCCTACAGTTCGTGTGTAGGCAATCAAAAAATCAAGATTGCTGATGGTTCTCTCTCGACAATTGCTGGGAAAGGATCAATTATCATATCTAATATTCTTGTTCTCCACGATGTTCTTCATGTTCCTAATCTTTCGTGTAATCTATTGTCTGTTAGCAAAATTACCCATGATTTGATGTGTTGTGCTAAATTCTTTAAAAATTGCTATGAATTTCAGGAACTGGATACGGGGAAGATGATTGGCAATGCTAGGGAATATGGTGGTCTCTACTACTTTGATGATGGAAATCCTTTATTTCAACTACCACGATTCTCAAATATTGGGGCATGCTTTAGTTCTATTGATGATGAAATAATGTTATGGCATCGTAGGTTAGGCCATCCAAGTTTTCAATATTTAAAGTACTTATTTCCGAACTTGTTTCGTAATAAAAATCCCGCATCTTTTCAATGCGATGTTTGTCAATTATCAAAGCACCATCGTGCATCTTTTCCTGCACAACCATATAAATTATCTAAACCTTTTAGTCTCATCCATAGTGATGTTTGGGGAGCATCTAAACTTTGACGTGTTTTGGAAAAAAATGGTTTATAACATTCATTGATGATCATACACACTTATGTTGGGTCTATTTACTTAAAGATAAGTCTGATGCAGAAAGTGTGTTCAAAAATCTTTATAATATGGTCGAAACACAATTCTAAACAAAAATCCAAGTGCTTCGAAGTGACAATGGGAAAGAATATTTTAATCAAATATTAGGGTAACTTTTCCAAAAAATGTATTATTCATCATAGCTCTTGTAATGACATACCTCAACAAAATGGGGTAGCAGAACAAAAAAATAAACCCCTCCTAGAAGTAGCTAGGTCCTTGATGTTTACTACCAAGGTGCCTAAATACTTATGGGGGGAAGCAATTTTGATTGCTACCTATCTCATTAATAGGATGCCATCAAGAGTGTTGAACTTCCAGACTCCACTGATAGTTTTCAAAAAATTCTTTCATATGTCTCATCTTACATCAGATTTACCTTTAAAAGTCTTTGGACGTGTTGCTTTTGTGCATATACACAACCATAACAAAGACAAACTGGACCCACGAGCAGTAAAATGTATTTTTCTAGGATACTCTCCCACTCAAAAAGGGTATAGATGTTTTGATCCTAACAAAAATATATATTTTGTTTCAATGGATGTTACATTCTTTGAGTCTCAAAGTTTTTTCAATCCTCCTCTTTAGGGGGGGAAGGAGTATGAAGACTCGGTGTTTGAAATTGATACTAATAGTCAAGAAAAGACTAATGAGGTGTTTGAAATTGATACTAATGGTACAAATTTTGGTACCTTAAATAAAGAAGAATGGAGGCCTACCCTTATTCCCAAACAAAATGCAAGAACAATAGATGAAGCACGGTTCAATGATTAGAGATTGTTTGGAAAAACTTACACTACGGAAAGACGGATTCGAAGTAAGAGAGATACAACCATACTTCCGCAAGGTCAAGAGCCTGATCCGTGTCCAGATCCAGGAACTACAGACACTGAGAATACATGTACAAACTCTGAGTCTATAGAGTCTGAGTCCTTACCTATTCAAAATGAGAATCTGAATCCTAGTTCTTTAGACCTTCCAATTGCTCTTAGGAAAGGAATTCGATCATGCACTCATCATCCTCTTTCAAATTTTGTGTCATAAGAAATTATCATCATCATACCATACTTTTGTCTCACAATTGTCAAGTGTGGAAATACCTAAGTCTATACAGGAAGCGTTAAAGGCTCCTGAATGGAAGAAGGTTGTTCATGAAGAGATGGAGGCTCTGGAGAAGAATGGAACATGGGAGATGGTTCATTTACTTGAAGGAAAATTGATTGTTGGTTACAAGTGGGTGTTCACTGTAAAGTTTACTTCTGATGGGTCCTTGGAGAGCTATAAAGCACGCCTTGTTGCAAAAGGGTTCACGTAAACACATGGAGTGGATTATCAGAAGATGTTTGCCCCAGTAGCCAAATTGAACACTATCAGAGTTCTCCTTTCGGTAGCTGCAAATCTAGAGTGGCCATTGTATCAACTTGATGTTAAAAATGCATTCCTTAATGGAGAATTGAAAGAGGAAGTCTATATGGATGCACCCCCTGGGTTTGAAGAGAAGTTTAGAGGAAGGATCTGTAAATTGAAAAAATCGCTCTATGGACTAAAGCAATCTCCACGTGCTTGGTTCGAAAGGTTTACTAAGTTTGTTAAGAAGGGACATAGTCAAGGTCAATCAGACCATACTATGTTCGTGAAACACACAAACAGTGGAAGAATGGCAGTCTTGATTGTTTATGTGGATGATATAATTCTCACTGGGAGTGATGATGAAGAGATTAGTAGGTTGAACAAGTGCCTGGCTTCGGAATTTGAAATTAAAGATTTGGGGTTACTACGCTATTTCCTGGGTATGGAGGTTACAAGGTCAAAGAAGGGAATCTTTGTGTCTCAAAGGAAATATGTTCTGGATCTGCTAGAGGAGACAGGAATGAGTGGCTGCAGACCGAGTGATACGCCTATGGATCCTAATCAGAAATTAGGAGAGGTGACAGATAGGACTCCAGTTGACAAAGGTAGATATCAACGCCTCGTAAGGAAACACATTTACTTATCCCATACAAGACCGGATATTGCCTTTGCTGTCAGTGTAGTGAGCCAATTCATGCACTCACCATATGAGGAGCATTTGGAAGCAGTGTACAAAATCCTCAGGTATTTGAAGGGCTCTCCCGGTAGGGGATTGTTGTTCAAAAAGGGTGATCATAGAAGTTTAGAAGTTTTCACAGATGCAGATTGGACAGGATCCGTGTCTGATAGACGGTTAACATCTAGTTATTGTACCTTCTTATGGGGAAATCTTGTTACTTAGCAGAGCAAAAACAGAATGTGGTTGCTAGGAGAAGTACTGAAGCAGAATATATGGCTATGGCAAATGGAGTTTGCGAAGTACTGTGGATTGGTAGAGTATTTGAAGAATTGAAGCTAGGAATTGAGGAACCAATAAGGCTATTCTGTGATAACAAGTCAGCTATAAGTATTGCAAACAACCCAATCCAACATGATCGCACTAAACACATTGAGATCAACAGACACTTTATTAAAGAAAAGTTGGAGAATGGGGTTAGTATGCCTTTTGTTACTTCAGAACAACAGACAGCTAATGTGCTTACCAAAGGCCATTTCAGACCTAAATTTGAATCTTTCGTAGACAAGTTGGACATGATCAATATCTATGCACCAACTTGATGGGGGTGTAGAAATAGAAAGATTTATTTCTACTTATTTAGCTTGGTAACTTTCCTATTCTTTAGTTTCCTATTTTATAGGAAAGCTGTTGTATAGTTGTACATCTCTTATTCTTAAGGAGATATTTTTGGTAGGTTAAATCTATAAATTAGAGCCCTAGCAGCCGAATGTAAATTGGAGAAATTAAAAAAAATAATTCTTCTTCTCCTCCTATTCAATTTCTGCGCACATAAACCGATGATAAAAAGTATCGAGTCCGTGAAAGCTTCGAACATCTCTAATGTTCTTGGGCTCGGGCTATTTTTCGATAGCTCTAACTTTCTCAGGGTCAGCGAATACTCCTTCAGAAGAGACCACAAATCCTAGAAATGACTTTGTGTGTAAGAAAAATACATTTCCTAGGATTGGTATAAAGTTGCTCTTTTCTTAACACAGCGCAAACTTGACGCAGATGGTCGACATGTTGCTCACGAGAATTACTGTAAATAAGGATGTCATCAAAATATACCACTAAGAATTTTCCAGTGAAGGGGCAGAGTACTTGAGTCATCACTTTCATAAAAGTATTCTGAGCATTAGTCAAACCAAAGGGCATGACCATCCATTCGTACAACCCGTCTTTCATCTTGAAAGCGATCTTCCATTCATCACCGGGACAGATACAAATCTAATGGTAGCCACTCTTAAGGTTAATCTTGTTGATTGCACGGCTAGCTACACACATATGCCATGTTCCATCTTTCTTTGGCGTTAGTAATGCGAGGACCGCACAGGGGCTCATGCTTTCTTTCACAAAACCCTTTTTTAGCAGTTCATCAACTTGTCTTTTTAGCTCTGCATGCTCATTGGGTTCATCCTGTAGTGAGGCAAATTGAGAAGAGTTGCTCCCGGGACTAAATCAATCGCGTGTTGGATGTCACGCATCAGGGTAATCGGTCCAACAGGTCTTCAGGGAAGACATCAGCGAATTCTTCCAACACAGGAGCGACTTCTGAATGGACCACATCGGTAATATCCTTAGGAGCTTCTCTAGCGGCGAGGGCAAAAATAGGAGTTCTCTTGGCTATCTCACGATCGATTTCTCTGGCTCTAATCAAGTTAACGCCTTTGGAAGACTTGTCTGGGTTGGGTTGCTTGTCACTACCTTTCGACTGAACCGGAAGGATCTTGACCTTTTCGTCATGCATGAACAACAGCATGTTTGACCGCCCGAAGATATGAACATCATTATCAAACAATCAGGGTCATCCAAAAATAACTTGACCCACATCCATCTTCAGAACATCGCATCAAACCGTGTCCTTGTAAATGGCAAATTGAAGAGGGACTAAACACCTCTCAGACATGAAGTGTAGTGTCATTAATCCATGATACTTTGTAGGGATTAGGATGGGGTACGGCCTTACGACCAATCTTGGCTATCATAGCTGATGAGACCGCATTAATGCAGCTTTCACTGTCCACGATCACTTTACAATTTTTATCGTCAATCTTTGTGAACATGTGGAAGATGGAAGTACGCCTCCAATCATCAACAGCCTTGGGTTAAGAGATGACGTATCTAACAACAGCTATGGTCGGGATCTCAATTTGTCTAAGACAACCTAAGACAGTATCATCTACGTCATCCTCAAAATCATCGGCATCATCGTCAACTTGATGGACAAATTCATCTTTATCAAGTTCAGGTTTATATTCATGTTGGCCATCGATGAAAGAGACTTTGTGACGGGTCGAACAGTTCCCAAAAACATGTTCATACCATTGACATTTGTAGCAATTGACGTGAGCGCCAATCTTGGAGAAATCTCTTTCTGGTTCCTTACCCTTGAGGTCGACTCTAGGCTGGAAAGAACTAGGGTTAGGTCGACTCTGAGATTGACTAAACGTAAGGGGCACGAGAGGACTGGGAGAAATGAGTTCGGAAGTCTTGACTCCTATAAGATTGGTGGGATTTAGCTTCATCCAAATCTTAAACTAATGCGTAGGCTCTCTCAAGAGTATCTACTCCTCTAGCAAAGAGTTCGATTTGAAGGTCACTTCTCAATCCAGCTCTAAACTTCAATAAGACTTTCATTGGTGCCTCTTGCTCAATGGTGCTGCATCGAGTAAACAATTCGTCAAATTGAGCAACATATTCTTTCGCAGATTTGGTAACTCACCCCTAATATGCCTTAACGTTTCGAGGTTGGACTAATATTGGCAGGCTAGTTCGGTAAGTTTCATTGCTGCGAACTTGACCTTTCGGGGTTCCGTCAGGACGTACCAATCGAAGTAGTGATTCATATTCTTCAGCCAGTCCAAAAAGCTTGTGGGTCGAGCTTGCCATCAAAGATCGGTGCTTCGAATTTAATGCACCTCAGGTATTGCGCATCTGGATCAGGCACATGTTGATGTGGGGGTCAATGAACGATGTGCCCATAACCTTGACCTTACGACGGCGGGGTTGCAACACGTGCTTCTTCGAGTCTAGCGAGCCTTTCGTTGGTTTTATTCTAAAAATCCGTCAGGGCCTCACGGTAGCTCTGCACTCCTGGACAATGGTACCTAGTTGTCCTGCTAGCTCTTCGAATTTTTTAAGGAGTTTGGATTCTATACTGCCTGACATGCTGGACTCGCTAGTCAATTCACTTGACTTTCCTAATCGATAGGGTAGACCTGTGCAAGTGTGAATGCACTACAACTAAATGAGATGATTGGTATGCACTAACAGCTAAATGAGATGAATGATAATAATTTTTTTCTTTTTGTTTTTGTTTTTTTATCAAATAAAAAACTCAATTAAACTAATCTAAAAATTTCCTAACCTAGAATCTGTCTCTGATACCAAAAATGATGTGAAACAATGTGTATGCAGACATGAAGAACAACGACATTAATGCTTCACCAAATCAGCGATCGATCTAGACAGGAAGCTCGAGAATAAAGTGAAGCTCTATATGGTTTTTAAGCAAAAGTTGTTAATGTACTAAGTTTAGACCTTTGTAAATTATTCAGATAATAGATGTAATGATTTATTCTCTTAATAAAGTTCGACTCGTGATATATAGATTTGCAGATATACTTGGCAACGGAATCACTCGCTCACCAAATCAAACAGAATATAGCACAATCGCAATTGATATTAAAATTGATAATAACATGCACGCA
>BQKN01000653.1:484253-506068 GCA_022839385.1 Asparagus kiusianus | reverse complement strand
GGAGGGGACAGGGGTGGCGTTATGGCCGGAGGTGGAAGAGAGGGTAGTAGTGCTGCTTTGGAGAAGAAGGAAGGCAGGAGGCTTGGGAGGTGAGGGCTGGGCGTGGTGGTTGTTGGAGACATGGAGGCTAGCGACTGGGTAGGAGGAAGAGGAGAGATGGAGACGGCGGCTGGAAGAAGAAAAGAAGAGATGATGAGGTTTTGTTGCGGTTGCTGGAGGAAGAGGAGGGAGTTGGGTTGGTGGCTGAGTTGTTTTACGTGGAGGAGAGAAGAAGTTTGGCGGCTGGAAAAAATGAAGAAAACAACGAGTATTAGCCTAGGGTTTCACAACAATTAATTAGACTAACACAAATAATTGTTATTCAATCTTCAATAATAATTATGATTACAATTGTGTTTAAATAGAATAGAAAATATAAGATTCCCTAAATCACTCAAATCTCTCACAATCAATCAGTTACTAAAACTGATTAACTACCAAAATTCAAAATTCAAAATTCAAATTAACTATTACGAAATACTACTAGATGAAATAACTACTAAACTGAAAATCAAAACCACATAGCATTGATCTGATACAACGGTGAAACGCGATGTTTCCTGCGCTGATAAACACGGTGAAAATTCTATGCACGCGTTTGGATGTCCTCATCACCACCTCATATATTTAAGCATGTGGGTTCCATGGGTGGTGCTATGCCATGCAACTTGAGCTCGATGCCCTTCACAACAAATCAAACCTATACCCTCATTCCTTGTCCACCCGGTGCTAACGTGGTCAGATACAAATAAGCATCGGATCAAGAGGGGCATAATAGAGGAGTTGAACGTTTTAAAAGCACGTTTAATTACTAAAGGATTGCTTACTAAAGGATTGCATCAGGAGGAGGGTGTAGACTATTTTGACACATTTAGCCCGATGGTTAAACTGAGCTTAATCCACAAGGCTCTATCCTTTGTAGTTTATTGTGGTTGGAAGATTCGGCAACTTGACGTTAATAATATCTTTTTAAATGGATATTTAATCGAGCAAGTCTATAAGAAGTAGCCATGCGATTCTCGAAATCCGACTAATCCTCTCATATATGGCTCTTGCGAATCAGTCTCCAATAAGCTCCACTGCATGGTTTTACAAACTTTGGGATTTCTTATCGCAACATAAACTTAAGGCTTGTCACTCTGACTCATCGTTGCTTGTCCATATTGGTCCTTCAATTACATACATATTGATTTAATTTGATGGCATAAAACTAACAAGAAGTGGCCATAAATTTTTGCAAGCATTTGTTCCTATTTTGGATACAACTTTTCCCTCAAAGATTTGGGTGCTTTATCATTGTTCCTTGGTATACATGTCACGCACACAGAAAGTGGTCTATTCGTATCTCAAGAGAGGTATATTAAGATTTATTAGACCTCACCGATATTGTAAGATGCAAACCTATTGCCACATCTTCAACCATCAATTCTCTATCTCACAAATGATGACCACCTCATGTCCGATCCTACAATGTACCATAGTGTAGTTGGGGTTGTCCCTAAAAATTTTCTCTACAGTTAACAAGGTTTGTCAATGTTTACACTGATCTACTCAACTACATTAGCAAGCCGCAAAAGAAAACTACAGTATCTAAAGGGAAATCTCAAGGTCAATCTCACGTTATCACCATCCACACGCCATCCCTTGTCATTTACTATAATGCGGATTGGGTACGTGACCCTATTGATCGAAGATTTACATGACTTTTGCATTTATTTTGGCAACATCTGATCTTGTGGTCCTCAAGGAAACAAAAACTTGTTGCTCGCTCCAGCACAAAGGTCGAATACCAAGCTCTAACAATGTCCACCACGAGGCTATTTGAGGTTCAACATATACTTCGAGAGCTACACGACCCTCTACCAGATGGCCCCACTGTTTGTTGTGACAATTTATCGACGACCTACATGACCACTTATCTGGTGTCCCACAAGAAATGGAAGTACATCAACAATGATTTTCATTTCATTTGTGAGAACGTAGAAAGAAGTGATCTCTGGGTTCATCTCTTCAACTGCACAAATTGCAGGCATGTTAACAAAAGGACTTCCGGTCAGATAGTTTCTTAATCTCAGATCCAAACTCACCGTCAGTTCCCCAGTGTTGAGTTTGCAGGGGCATACCAGAACAGACTCCTTAACAGAAAGGAGTTTCACTTGGTTGCAACTATCCATAGCAACTTGATGATTTCCCAAGATTGCAGTAACTGCAATTGATTTTTAGTTAACCACGAATCAAGTTTGTTTCATCCATTTTGATTAGATTTGTAATTCAAACTCAATTGTTATATATAAATACAATACCTTTAAGAAGGAACTTCAAGCCTGCTCTCATGTCAAAATTTTATCACTTTTATATTATAACATGCTATATATTTGTTCAAAGTGTTTAGGCATATGGTGTATTTGTTTAAATAATATTTAACTTATTATTTTGTTGGCTTGTTTACAATAACGCTGCGTCATCACAAACTGCAGATGGATTTTTTAATATAAACTCAAACTTTTACATCCATTTATTCATAAACCCACCCACTTCTAAAAGGAATTACTTGTCACTAAATTAAACTTTCTAAACCAAATACTTAAGTCATTATTTATTATGGATTTTTTTCAAGCTAATGTCATTGCATCATTACTTCCTAAATATTTCATTTGTTATAAAAAGAATCTCTTATATAATCTAAAATTAAATGGAATGTACAGAGGGGGAAATATTTATAATTCACTAAGATCTAGGACTTTTTTTAATATGAAGAGTGATGCGTATGTATTTGAAAAACTAGACTGGATGGCCAAGCAAGCTCCAAACATAATAAATATCACTATTAAAATTATAGGAGAAATTGAGAAATTTCAAAAGAAGAGCTTCATGAGAAAGGATGCATGAAATATGCATTAAGGTTACATTTTCAAGTAAATCCAGATTTTAGATGGCTTCACCTACACCATCTAAAGTTAATCAATTCCATCCGACAGTGCTTAATAGTAATTGATGAACAGTTAGAACAATATTTTATATCTTCCAATTCACTTTTGAATTCTAAACTTCCTCTTCCCAGTAATTTTTAAAGCATGCAGGGTTCCTGAGTTGGTTCTAGAGGTGGCAATTCTAACTTTGCTGCTGTCAATTCCTTGTTTAATTATTTAAAATGGTTAAATATTTGATGACAAGAATACTTACTGATAACTGCTCCTTTAAATTGGGTAGATGATGGATAACTAATTGTCTGACCCAAAGGTATTGCTTGGTAGATTGGTTGATTGACCATTTCCAGCAAGTATTGATCGTAAAAGGCAATTTTCCGTTTCAAGTCATGAGCACCTAAATTCAAGTTAAAGATCCACAGTTTGGAGATACATACAAGGTTACAAAAAGCGCTAGGCGGCCTAGCTGTCAGACCCAACACCTAGGGCCTAGGCTGGGGCCTAGGAGGAGTCTACTACGTGTTTTATTTTTTTCAACATTTTAATTACAATCAATATTATCAATAGCGCTAGGCACCTCTAGGTGAAAAACTGGCTAGGCATTAGGCCTAAGAGGATTTCTTTTTTTATTTAAGTGGTGGTAGAGAAGGTTTTATTGAATGTCAAAAGAGTTGGTGAAGGTGTTTGTAGTTGAAGAGGAGGTCGCAAGAGTTCGAAGAATGTTAGAGAACGTGGAGGAAACAACGAAGAAAATCACGACCAAGACCAAAGTGGTGGAGTCCGCGTAAGCGGTCTCTGCTCCCCTAAGCGCTCCCAAGACCTAGGCTGACGACCTAGGTATTGCCTAGGCCCATGTGGGAGCCTAGGCAGGAGCTTTTTAGAACATTGGATATGTAAAAGATTTTGTAGAGACATTTCAGGATCTATTAGAAATGGAAAGATGCATTCATAAGCTTTTAGAGTAAGTTTAGAGTATCATGTATTTATCAACAAAGGATTCTTTGAGAAAAATGGCAAGACAATTAAGAACAGTTAGAGAGAAGAATTTTCCTTGCAGCAACCTACATTTAGGAGTTTACTGTACAATTACTTTGAAAGAAAGAGGTCATATCAAGCCTAATTGTCTGAGAAAACAAAAAATTAGATGATTAAGAAACTAGTTTTGGCTGTTGGAGTTGTTACGAATGAGAAAGATTTTAACCTAATGGTAACAAATGAGTCAGTTCGACTCAAAGACTAGGAGGATACTCAATTGTGGATGTCCATGTCACGTCAGTTCCAAGTGAAATTTCTCCATGTATACTTTTGTTTAAGGAGGTATTTGTTATGATGGACAATTCAAAAGGTCATGCACAATAAATGTTTAAGAAACAATCGAGATCTGTTTGCATGATGTATTCATTACATTCTTTTCATTCAATCCTTCAAGTTACAGATTCAAGGTTTAAACTCCTGTTTTAAAAGTATTCACATATAAGGTAGAAAGGGTTTGTTTGGAAGTTATAAAGAGGTTTATAATCAAGGCTGTGAATCATTTGAAATTTACATGCATTGCAAAGTTTAAATATTACATGTAAGAGTTTGTATTCTATGTAATCCATCAGAAAATCCAGTTGATACCAGTGAGGAATCCAGGTCAGGTGTTAAAATATTGTTTGATGTCACACTTGATGCATCTGGGTGAAGCATAACAAGTACAGATCATAAACCTAAGCCTACCATTGGATGTTAAAAGGTGTCTCGAGCACTCATACTGAAACTCTATAGTTAGGTTCTCTTAGTGCATGTAGTTTGACAAAGCACACAAAGCCCATTGTAACTATCATGATAAAGTGGTATTGATTCTCTCTCCATCTAATGTAAGAACTTCATCCACACAACTGCATTTTCATCCATATAGATTTATCATCATACTCTTGAAACTAGCAATTAACAATCTATAATGTCAAGAGTTGGAACAATCTGTCATCAAATCATTATTTCATTATTTAAGAAAGGAGATATCTAATCCTAACTTTGAATTTAACAATTTTCTTTTGTTCATGGTTGTAAATTTGAAATGTTTCTTGGACTGCTAACATCTATACTTCTTGAGAACCCCTCAAAAATATGAAAGAAAGAAAAAAACTAAATAAATAATCACATATGTAAAAGTTTCCTGGCTAGTTATTTAATAAACATAGATGTCGGAGCTTAAATAAAAAAACAACTCCAATCATCTAGAAAGTTGTGGATTAAAATGGACAGCTGTCTGTATGCCCCTGATTATATCAATCGAATGATCTAGATGGTCATAACTCATAGAGAGTACTTATATTATTATTTAGATCAAACTTTAAACAATCCAAGAGTGCTAAGAAAGAATCACTAACCTCTTCTTCCAGTTGCAATCCATGAACGAACTCCGTCACTATTTACATTTTCTGCATCATAAGGTTGTTACGTTAGTACTAATGCACACGTGTCATGTGAATGTACATATTGATGTAAATAAACAAGCATAGCACCTTTCATTGGTTCAACTATTGCACATAGACCAGAATAGTTGTTTACAAGGGTTCCATTATCATTTAACGACCACATCTGTAGATGAAAGGTGTGTCAATATTGATATTACTTCAGAAAAAGACAAGAAATATTACTGGTAGAATCCACCAAAAAGCTGAAGTCACCGAGAAAAAGGCATAAGCTAACTATAATTACAACTAGGGTTAGTTCTTGAAAACTCAAGTGAATTTTGGGGGACTTGCACATAATCCCCTGAACTTTTTTTATCTTACATAACCCCTTGAACTTCATGGTGACTACAAACCCCCCTGAACTTCGAACTTTTCTCACTGAGTGTCCTACCTATATTTGGCAAATAACTAAAACGTCCTTAGGAGAAAACCCCCCAAAATTACTCATTTGTCTTTTACAGGCAACATACGCCTTTCTCCAATTGAGGGTTTTTTCTCTCAAAGAAATTTAAGCTATTTGCAGATTACATATTTGGGGGGAGTGGAGTTTAAAGTCCAGGTGGGTTTGTGGGACACCCTAAAGTTTGAGGTAGTTATGTGAGATATAAAAAGTTCAGAGGAATTATGTGCAAACCCCCTAAAATTCAGGTGGGATTGTCAAGCTAACTGTAATAATAGCTATTGTTCATTATGCGAACAATAATCTTTATCATTCATTTGTTGCCTCATAACAAGCTTTGACTCCAATGACACTCAGACCTCGTTATCCACCGTCAGAAAGCCCCAACGTCGTTTTGCCACTACTTCCTCTTCCCGATCAATGACAACTACTCTGTCGCTTCCTCTTCTCTAGGACTCCACATCTGATGCCAGCCTAAAATCTTCTATATAGATGCATGCCAATCATAGAAACAAGTGTTTGCGTGTGATCTATATTTGACTTTGTTCTGCCTCACGTGTTGTGTTTGTGTGATTTCTAGCTGTAACTACACTGTTGTGGTTGCTGCTTTCTAAGAATCATCTATAGTTCCATGTTTTCATCAGTAAGTTTCAGAGTCTGTTGGCTAAAATCCACCAAATATTTCTCTTGTTAGGTGGTTTCACGTGTCGTTCTGGCTCCAGTGTAGGTTTCTATGCCTGTGTAAGTCTCCAGGTTGTCTCTGCTAATCTGCCTACACACATGTGACACACTTCCCATGCCTTTCATATATCCGTTTTGACGACTCCCTCGATTTTTTTTATCATCAGAAGGTTCCATTCAGCACTACGGTCAAGGTGAATAGCGAGAACTTATTCTCTAGGTCCAAGCCTTGAAGATGTTCCTTAGGTTGGGTCTTAACAAAAGCTTTCAAATCTAGCTCCCTGTCACATCTATTAGGCTAAACTTAAGGTATCTTACCACTGCGTAACAAGTTGGACATAATTGATACCTATGCTCGAGCTTGAGGAAAGTCTCATAATAAGTATTAGATTAGTTCAGTCTATTTTATTCCTAGGACGCAACTTATAAATTTCTTGCCCTCTACTAAACCTACCATCTATATGTAGGTTGGTGTAAGCATCAAAAATTACCTACGGGTTCTCGCACGTAGTTCAAAGCAGAGAGAAGATGATGAACGTCACTATCCGAGTCAAATAAGCTTAATTAACATCGATGAGCGTATGAAGCAAGTCAACGAACCGTGTGAAACAAAGGAACTGCAGAATAACGAAGATACGAACTGATCACGCTTTACTTACGAAAAAACGAAGCGTCTCTCGTATCTCGTCTACTCCATGTATGATTTAACCATGAGAGCTTGTAGATCTCTTCATCGGCTTTTATACGCACTTTGAATCGCACAATTCCAAGTTCGGACGACGAAGATACGGCGAAAACAGACAGGACGTACGAAACAATGCCCCGGGCCTTAGCGGAGACACCGCCAGTGTCTCGGTCGTGGCCAAGACACCCCAAGTGTCTCAGCCGTGGCCGAGACACCGCGGGTGTCCGTAGGCTCCAAAAAACCGTTTTTCGCAGTTTTGAGCCGTTTTTCAACCGTTAATCACCTGGATTTGTTTCAACTGATCTAATATCATCCAAGAACGTGATAAAGTGATTATAACTGAGGATAAGATTAAATCGTTCATTCTTATCCGAAAACAGGGCTCCTGAAGCCTATAAATACAGCCCTAGGGCCTTTATTTGCACAGAGCTGGAATTCTCGAGCCTTGACGAAGCCCTGCTGAATCAGAGACTGGGGAGCACGAATTTCAGAGAGGAGGAGATCGAATCGAGTTCTTCGACATAAGAAAGAGGAGTTCGTCAGATCCATAGCCCGGTCTCTTTTCTTGAGATTGTACCTAGCTGCGATCTCGAGAAGAGTGGTTATCTCGTTGTTGCCGAGATAATTGCTTCGGTTTCTTGATTTCTTCGCGAATCAACGAAACTCCGGATTGATCTGATCGTTCGGTGGTCCACAGATATTAACGTCCCCGGCACAGGCAAAGATCCTGCAAAAAAGCGATAGGCGATAACACCTGTTGCGTATTGTATGAAAGAGAGTTGTAATTTCCTTTATTTTTTTCATTGTGTAAGATCTTATAAAAAGATCGTCTTTTTTCGGACTTATTGTAACGACTAAAGTTGTAATAAGTTATACAATGAAGAAAACAATTTTCTCCCCAAACAGTTGGTATGCTCACTAATAAATGTCTCTCAATTTTTCTCTCTAACATGTCTAAATTGTGTCGATTCTTAAACTAACAAATAGAGATGGCAAAGTGCAAACTATCAGCAACAGGATAAGTCACATATAGCTAGTGCTAACAACATACTATTAAGTACTCGATGATACCTGATTGGCATTCCACTTGCATGAGGATAATGAAGTCCTTCGTCTCTCTGATGCGCTAAGTCTTTTTTGTACAGAAGCATCCAAGCATGTCTCCATGGTATCAGTTGCTGCTAAGTGAAATTTTCCCTGGTAATTTTCTCTGTATATGATGTCTTCATCACTACACCAGAACATAATCATTATGAGAATGAGCCTTCGTCAAGGACATACACAACAAGCAACAAACACATTGCATCCCAAATTTTTGGGCAAGTCTATCTGAGTTTAACGTTCCAACATCAGCATTAAACAATTTAAAGTTAAACAAAGACAAAAAGTAATGAGATTTTTCTTTTAAAAAAGAATTCACTAGAGGATGTCGGCATTCATACGATGTCATAGGAGGCCTTCTCTCGTACAGGCAATTTGAGATGTTATCACTGATTTTCATCTCATAGTTCCAACAGATCTTATCTATTACACCATCAGATTCTCTAAACCATACTTTTGATTTCTGATTATTGCAGTTTGTAAGTAGCAGCTCTTTCCCACCAGATGACTGCACATGATCTAGGCTTGTAAAGCTTTGGGTATGTGCATGATTCCTTCTCCTATCTTCACTTGCATAGATGTAGGGAAACTAAGCAACAACATCATGAGATAGTTGAGCAGGTTCACTTAATATATAACTAAAGAATAGAATTAACTGGATAATACCTCCATGTTATTTGTACTGTAGGAGTTTATCTCCAATAAACTAGGATTAGTTATGAGATTGTATGTTGTCATATCAATATTCCTTAGATCTCCTCCAAACATAAGAGGAGATTTTGCCATAGACCAAAGAGTCACCTGTTTGACAAAATTGCTTATCAGAATCATTACAATCTCAGTTTTATGTAAGTGACATAGTAAACATAAGAACATAAAATCTATGCACCTGGGTTCTCTGCTCCTCAAGGGTGAGACTACAGTTTCTATGAGGACCTTGTTGAACACCTGTTGTAAGAAAAATATGTAGTTTAGTATTTTGTTAAGTTTAGATAAGTTGATTGCATCACTAAGTTCTTAGAAAACTTAAACCATGATGATTTAGGACGTAACAAAAATGAGTGCAGAAAGAACTAGAATATATGCAAATCTGCTGAAGGAACTTCTGCTAATGTATTTTTAAGCTGGTTTGCACTATTTTCACTATTTTCAAACAGATGCAAAGCATCAGAAATACTAGACAATCTCGTGAATTTGTATTTTTAAGTTAGGAAATAATGTTGTTCAGATGCTACATGAAGTTAATTGTGAATATTGTCCTTGATAGCTTGTCTATCAATATCAATTGGATTCCCAAATATGTGTAACAAAGTCGCAACTGTCAGTAACTTATAACAAATGATTATATTACTATAAATTATTACATAGTATATCAAATAAAGACTATATTATCCTTAAAAAAATAAAAAATCCTAACTAACTTGCCTAATAATTGGGTTAATTCAAATCTTTCTGATTATCATGCATCACCAAATGTTTGGTGAATCTTCCATGAAGCCTTCTTCTCCAACTGAATCAAGTTTAATGGCAAAATCTTTCATGATGGTGAGGATGATTAACTATTGCAATCCGAATACATGAGAAGCAAAAACTAGCAGGATATTGAACTGAAGCCCAAAGCGTTTCTGACCTAAGATATTTGTAATAAAAGTTTTGACAATAATCCCCTCTAGAAATGACCAAATAAAGTTTTTTAAAATCCTTTTTTGAATTTCTTACAGGTAGATTTTCAGCTGGTAATTTTCTTAAGGCTAACATTTTGCTCACTTTGAAAAATAAAACACGAAGAAATATATCAAGTGTTGAACTTCTCACATCTGATTTAATTTTTAAGTTTCTTGTGCAGCATGCCCTGCTGGGCATAAACTTCAACAGTCTAATTTATGACTGGGGTCATCCAGTGGTTTACATTTAACTATATCCTAACAGCTATCTTCTCATAGTAAATACAGAAAATAGAGGACCTTCTCATGGAAGAAGATATCTTGTCAATAGATCTTTGAGGAGAATAAGGTGAGATCTCTTGTCAAATATTCTTTCCTATGTTGTGGAGCCCTCGCACTCCCACCACACGGTAAAGCACATCAGCGAACCAAGTAACGCTTTATGTCTATTGTTTTTTTGCCTCATCTTTTCTTTTATTTACACTTTCCTCCTTACGCTTTTCTCCTTTAATATTATGTTGCATATAATATCCATCAATTTCCACTGTAAGTTCTTAATGTGTCACATAATAGGATACTTTAAAACCAAGGTATTCAAGGTTTTGACTGCAAATTTCAAGCATAGAAATTTGACGGCAGCAGGAGTTTGGTTTATAGAAAAGCCCAAAGGCTCTTTTTTGCTCAAGATAATAATCATATGGTATTGTAAGGAAAGGTTCAGAGGATTTAATTGTCTGTAATTCAGTTGTAACAGCTTCAGTGAGGTTTAACTTATATAGTTATACTAGAGAGAACTTAAATAATTATGGTAAAGTTAGGCTTTTATTCATGGAGAAATGACTATCTGGAAGGAAACAAAAAGCAATTATATGGGAAATGTAAGGATATAATTGTATAGGAGCATCTATAATAGTTTAAAAACATCATCAGAAACCTGCCAAATATTCAGATATCAGCATTATGGTGCCATATTTTTACTGTGTTTTACTTAATAAAAACTTATTACGTGACCAGAGAAAATAAAATTGAATACAATAATTTCATCTACGAACATCAACTTACCTGGATCAGTAAGCTGTCCAAGTGGTAGCATGTCTAAGTCAGGCCACGACCTTCCATGCAATCCCTGTGCTCCAATTTTTTTAGCAGCAGCGAAGTCCCTATAAAAGGACCAAATACAGGTAACGTGTAAATAGAAGTAACAACAATACAAAGATAAAGAGAGTTTGGTTCTATGATTAGAAATCCATTACTAGGCAATTAACTGAAAATATAAACAAAATGATGCAAAGGAAAATGATATGGCTATATAGTACACCTTGCAACATTAAAATGATAAGCCACATCTGCCCATTTATCCCAATCATCACCGGTTACTCTGTACATATCAACATGCTCACTGATGCCCTCAGCCATGGATGGAGTCACACTTGTTCCAGGAGAGAGAGAAAAAAGAATAGCACGATCAAGTTCCTCCAAAAGCTGCAGAGGCAACACATGTGCTGATTCCCAAAAGGCCCCTCTTCTTGAAATAAACACAAATATTTTATGAAAGGAACATGTACCTCCGAGACCACAAGTATTTGTTTTGTATCCAAATCATCTCCAAACACACAGTCCAGTTTAACTGGAAAATAAAAATAAAATAGCAATTCAAATGAAACAAGAATCAAGATAAAAGATAAGGTAATTAAAATGATTGTCCCACTTGCTTCATATACCTAGTTCTTCAGAGATCCAGAAGAAAGGTATTCTAATGTAAAATATTACCAGCTAGCTAGCTAGCTTTATAAACAAGCACTAATCTAAAAATATGTTGGTCCTCTAAGGGTATTTTGTTTTTCAAGAAAACTTTTCTATATCACTAAGTGCATGACTTTATGCCTGTCCTTTAAGATTTTCATTTGCACCATACCAAAATCAACACCCCATTCTGCATACTGCCAGTACAAAGACCTTAGGAAAGCTCTTCCAGCACCTAAATCCGTATTGACACTCATAAACCCTTTCAACCATGCACAACTCTTGTCTCTCATTCCGATCTCATCTGCATGCCATTCTCGTTCAGCCTCCCGATAGCCTCCTCCCTGGATAATGAAAAAGGAGAACGTGGCATTTAACTAGGAACAAAAACGGTACATACGTATTTATTAAATGTAGATTATCAACTTAAGCCATTTCAGAATGGTGATAGTAAAATAGCATGGAATTTCGGAAAACTCTAAATAATCATGATGACCGGAAGTATACCAATGATTGTTTACTCGAGTGTATTACCCCTAACAACTCCAATGAAGACTAGCCATTTTAACTGTACATGATTTCAGAAGTATAATTTGATTCATTTTCTTTGTTACAATGTAGTACTAACGGATAAATTATCTTTTAAAATATCCTACATTTTGGTAAAGATAAAATGTTCTGAATCTCTAACAACTTTCAAAGAAAAAATGCTGACAAAAAACATGGAGCCAAAGGAGGAAGTATACCTTCAATACATCTAAGATTGGTGTCTTGGCCTTGACTGCCTGAGCACTGATTCCTCTCATGAGATGAATACCAAACTTCAAACCCATATCATGAACCTTTCTTGAAACTTCCTTAAACCCTTTCCCCCCTCTAGAAGACGGCCACCTATCTGGGTCGGGGATCATCCGTCCCCATTCGTCAATGTTATCATATCCTATAGAATCTAAGTTAACTCCATCCACATTCTTCCGGTACCACAAGAAATCCACCACAACATACTACAAACAAATCAAAATACAAAGCACTTTAAACGAGGTACCATTATCTAAGGGTAAATTTCACAGAACACCCCTTCAATTCGGTTGTTTTTGAGATAACCCCTTAACTTTAATAATTTCACTAAACCCCCATAAGTTTGACTGTTTTTGAGATAACCCCCTAAACTTTAGAAATGCCACCTGACCCCCTTAAATTTCGGCAGATAACCCCCCTAACTAACACTGTTAGACCAGACGGTGAATGTGAAAACCACCAAAATGCCCCAAGTGAAAGAAAAAAAAAACCTTTCATGTCCTTTTAAAATAACGACAATTTTTACAAAACCCCAAGTTAGGCTTAGGGTTTTAATAATTAATTTGATTTAATTTCATAATTAGAGTGTTAATTTGAAAAGGGTGTTTTTATCTTTTTATCACTTCATCCAAGACAGTCAGGGGGTTAGTTGAAAAATTGGAAATGTTTCGGGTTTCTGAATCACCCCAAACATAGTGGGTTTAGTGACATTTTTAATATTTAGGGTAAAATCGGCCAAACTTAAAGTGGGTTTTGTGACATCTTTAAACTTAAGGGAAAGACGGTAGAAATGTAAGGGGGTTTGTGGAATTTACCCTATTCATGATGACCAAAATTTGCTGGCGTTCTAACCTGATATCCATGAACAAGTAGCTTATCAGCCGCAAATTTTGCATTGTCAAGGAACTCTTGTTCACTGATGATCCATGAAAAAGAATCATAAGAGTTCCATCCTCGAGGTGGCAAGGCCGTAATCTCCCCTTTTATGCTTCTGGCCACACCAAATCCACTGAAACAACCACAACCAAATCACATCCACAAAATTCTACAAGAACAAACAATTGAAATACCAACAAATTGCCATGCAAAACTTTAATAATAGGTAAAATTGAAGTCACAGACCTCCAGATGAAGAGGGCAGAGAAGAAGAAAACCAAAATTGGAGCTTTCATTGCGCCAAGAACTGTGACTTGTTTGATCATCCGTTCGTCCCCCAGACTTTCAGTCGACTAATAACAGGCACCAACCACTCTCACCAGTGAAGGTGCAGTGACAACGTGATTCATTTTAAGTTAAGATGTTCTCATTCAGTTTGTATTTTCTTAACAAACTTGAATCTATTCGCTCTTTACGCGTGCACCTGGCGGTTTCTTTAGGATGTTGGGTCAGAAGTGACGAGGGCCACAAGATAACGGCTTTGACCAGTGACGCATTGTTTCGCCGGTTTGGTATTGCACATCCTCGATTATCTTAATTGTCTAATTTATGTTCACTATAACTAGTATTTAACACATTCTTTGCAAGTGATGCATATATATTAAGTAATAATATGATATTAAAATAATTGAATGTCATCTCACATTACATTCGCCCATGACTTTTCTTGAGACCAACGAAGAGTACTCAAACAGAGTCCCCAGCCACCAACTCGCCATGAATTTATTAACATTTATATTCGTTCCATCCAAAAAAGGCAATACAATGTTCTTTCTTAATTATTGCCTATGAAATCTTGTTGACTACGAGGTATCCTGGTTACTATAATCGAGAGACTGATTACACTATCAAAATTCTCACCCCTTCATTTTTTTCGTTTAATTCTTTTAGTATTTCCTTTTGTGCATTTGAGCATCCATATATAGCATAATTTTATGCAACTTTTGTCCAAGTGGAATGTTTATGGAAGTAGATTAGTCAAGAAATAGTTAGTGCATGATTAATGAAGAGAATTTGATTGGTCAATAAAAGAATATACACGAATGCTTTAATTATGGGTTCATTTTCTCACTAAAATTCATATTAACTGCATTATTAGTTGGTTTAGAAAGAGACATAAATTACTTTATTAGCTAGAATTCAATTATTACATTCCAAAAGTTTTTTAATAAAAAAATATTAAGACACAAATTAAACTGAAAACCCAGAAGCATAGCAAAGGATTGTTGTTATAGCCTACAAGCAACTAAGTACTAATCCTTATCGGGAAACCGACACGTGTCCCGTTCCACGCCTAATTAGACATAATCAAAGATGGACTACTCGAGCTGCTTTGACGGTCGACCCAACTGACCGACAACCTGCGTAGCCAATTTAAAAAGGTGGTGTTTTTTGGCCTACCCACCAAATCGACGTTACAGGCACCCGCACTTAGCATGTCATTCCAGTCGACAACTTGCGTAGCTGACTAAAAAGGCGATGTTTGTCGGCCTTTAGCCAGATGACTAAAGAGGCGGTGTGTCCTCAAACCCCTCGCCGATAGCCAAATTATCCACGCCTTAAATGCGCTATCAAATTCATCATTGCTCTAGACCCCATAGTCTTTATGACTCATTGGACATAGTCAGTACTAAGCACTTGTTGTCGCCTCATATTAAACTCCTAGATAACTCACCTTCTTCAGGCGCCAACAACTGTAAGGTATCTACCAATTCAGTTGTATGTTTGGACTCGACTAAAATTACCGATCTACCTTTCCGATCTACTATAAAAGGAAGTTGTGCTGCCTAAGGTAACTTCTCCATTTTCCCTGTAATTTTGAGCAACTTTTCATCACTTACCTCTCATTTTCCCACTTGAGTATAAACATTAACTTGATTGCTGGATGAACAATTGGAGAACCCAACTCCAGCCTCTCACGAGATTTTCATGTGTAGGAGAGAACATCAGGCTCCATAACTAGTCACTTGAGAAAGTTTGATGACCCTAACACCACTATAATCCATAGATAAACCCCTCTTCGGTAACTAACATCAACAGTTTGGCACCAAATATGGGGCCTCCATCATCCTTCTTGGCACAAGATATCTAGTTCTGAATGCTCTAGACGATCCTTTAACCCACTCCCTGAAGAACCACGTGCGAGCTATATCACTCAGGCCTAGTTGGAAGAATCCACTCAGAGGATCTCTTAGTTTTTCTAGCAGCAGTTTACTACTTTCACCAATGAGCTCCTTAGCCGAATTCCTCCCCAACAACCCTCCTTGTCATTTTTTCCTCCTCTACCATCGGTAGACCAACCATCACTTGTTCCTCCGCCCCCGGCGGGTCAGCCGTTCACCCCTCCTCTGCCTGGGTGTGTTGTACAGGCTGGACAGCAAGGAGACTACGTGGAGTATGTGTCTTCGCCTCCTTGCCAACAAACTCACTTTGCAATCCTCCTCGATACTATTACAGTGTGTGGAATCAACAGGGGAGAGCCCCGATCATGGTAGCTGAGAGCACGTCATGGGGACGGCATCACGCCTCCCTCAGCGTCCTCATGCCGCTCTAGGCCCCTCGAGCACCAACCTTGAATCTGTTTACAACTGGACCTTCCAACCAATCACTAAGGCCATCAAAGGGCCACTCCCCTCGCCAACTAGATCATGAATGCTACTTGTGATAGATTCAAGATGCCTCATGTAGAAAAGTATAAGTACAAAGGAGATCCAGCTGAGCATGCTCAGAATTATTATGATGTGATGACCATGTTAAAAGCATCAGAACCAATCATTTGTAGGTGTTTCCCCATCACCTTATCGGGAAGTTCCATGCTATGTCGAATTCCTTGGCAAAAAGTCTATCAATAGCTTCGAATAGCTCAGCTAGATGTTTGTGCACCACTTCTTGGCCGACACCAAGCATAAGTTGCCTCCCCATGTCTTGTTTCAGATGAGACAAGAGCCTGGAGAAAGCCTCAGGGACTATAAGAAACGAGTTGGCTAACTCACTCGTTAAGAAATGAGTCACCAGCTATGTTAATGGCCAAGGTGCATGAAGACGCCTGAGCCTATAAGAAGGTGACCACGGCAGCTGTAACAAAGGCGGCAGTGGCAACAACAGCAGTAGTGACAACTCTAACTATAGAACCAGTAGTAGAGGCTGACAGTTCTCTAAGAGAGGAGTTGGCAAAGGATCCCTCCAGAGCTAACCCCAAGCTAGGTAGTACCGACAAGAGGGATCAAAGGATGGAGGCCGCCAAGAAATTAGCCCTCAATGACTTCAACACTTCTCTCGTGGAAGCCCTTTACATGATCAAGAGAGAGGGGGACCTCAATTCCCCTCCTCCTCGCATGAAGTCGGATTGTCGATCTTGAGACACCATGAAATATCGTCGATACTATCAAGATCACAGCCATCAAACAACTGATTGTCGAGTCCTCCAGAGAAATATTAAGGACTTAATGTAGAGGGGATTTTTGAAAAGGCTTGTCTCTCAGCGGGACAGGCAAGAACCTGCTCCAGGGGGTCCAATAGGAGGTCTCGCTCTAGATCACCTCATTCCTAACAGCCACCTTACACCCAGCCTGCTAGGTCAAATAATAGGGGCGCCATCAACATTATCAGCGGTGGCCTTGTGACGGGAGGGATGTTTAACAACGCTCGTAAGAAGTATGTCAGACTAGCGTTGCAGGTCAACTTGTGCAAAAAGAAGCCGAGGACATATCAGTCCATCTCTTTTGATGATTTTGACTTGAAAGGCGTTGAGATGCCTCACGACGACCCTCTTATCATCCCAGTTGTGATCAACGGTTTTCATGTCAAGCGGATTTTGGTGGCACAAGGAGTTTAATTGTTATCCTATTCATCAACTCTGTTAACCAAATGGGCATCGATAAATCCAAGCTGCAGCCTTGTTGGTGTCCTGTCATTGGATTCACAGGACATTTGCTCTTGCTGGAAGGAATGATCACTCTGTCCCTAACGGTTAGTGAATACCCTCGTTAGTCCACTGTATAGACCCAGTTTCTGGTGATGGACATCAGGTCGACCTACAATGTTACTTTGGGAAGAACTACCCTTAATAACTTGCAGACAGTCCCATCCACCTACCACCAGATGGTAAAATTCTAGATTCCTGAAGAAGTCGGAATTGCTAGAAGCAATCAACGAGAGGTTAGATCCTGCTATTTCCTCTCGATAAAAAAAAGAAGTATTGGAGAACCTGCAATGATACGAGTTGTCGTGCGAGTATCTTTGATCGCGGAATTATCAAAGGTGGGTTGAGGAGAAAACAATAAGAACACAAGAATAACTCAAGTTTTGGGCGAATGAAAATGCATTCTCTAGATTATGAGTATGCACTTTACAATCTCTCACAATCTCACTCTAGAATTGAAGAACAAGCTCTCCAAATCTCAATTACAATTTAATCTCTCTTGATTAAATTCTCTGATTGTTTTAAACCCTAAAACAATCCCTTATATAGGTGTACAAACGAGGGTGGCAAAGTGGTAAATAACCAAGCCCAACCCAAACAGGAAAACGCGTAAATAGAGTCCTTAACGAATCTGAAAAACTCCGATGAGTCGACTCATGAACAGTTATGAGTCGACTCATGACCTCATATGAGTCGACTCATAACTGATGAGTCGACTGGTCAGAAACTTTTGCTAACAGGGCTTGATTTCTTGAGTCGACTCATCAAATGAAGAGTCAACCGGTCAGAGCCGAATTGCGAACTAGGCTTGGTTTCGTGAGTCGACTCATGACATGCATGAGTCGACTCAACCTGATGAGTCGACTCATGTAGAGTTATGAGTCGACTCACAGGCTGAAATCTAGATACTTTGACTCTTCGATTCTCTGCCTCGTTCCTCGCTCCAACCTGCGTTCTCCTGTACTGATTGACACATCTATTCTCATGCTATCATGAGAATCGTCTATTCTCATGCTCCCATGAGGATCTCTAAGTTCCGAAGAGAAGATACACCCATATCATGGGTCCCCCTTTAGGATCTTGAAGTTCCCTTCAAGTTAGAACTTTAGCTGAGGAAACTCGCGAGCTCCTCCTTCCTTGTTGAACCACTTAGCCTTGCTAGGAACTTAACCTTGACGTCCAATGAGAAACGACTCCTTCATCCCCCGTCTAGTCGTGGTCGTCTTTCGCTCCAAAATGTGATCTTCCTTCAGCGGCTCCTCTCTATCAAACCACAAGTCTTCAACATGCGGCAAGATCACCTTGTCATCACCTTCATCATCCAGCAATGGAGGCTCAAACAACTTCAAGTACTCGGCATTGATCACCGAATACATGCCTAAGTAAGGTGGTAAATCGAGCTTGAAAGCGTTATCGTCAATCTGATCGAGAATCCGAAATGGACCATAACGTATCGGTTTTAACTTCTTCCCTTCTTCCATTAGCCTCTCCTTACTCAATTTCCGCCACACCATATCGCCCACGCCAAAGTTACAAGGAACCTAATGTTGATCATGCTTCGCTTTGTACCTTGCTTGTGACTTTTTCAATTGTGCTTTAACCGAGGCATGAATATGCGCAATCTTCTCTAGAAATCGCTGAGCACGTTGCTTTCATTTCCCTCCTTGCCGTTCGTCGTAGCTTCACTCGAAAACATGAGATCAAACGGACTCGGCGGTAAAAATCCATAACAAGTCTCAAACGGTGACTTTCCCGAAGATCCATGAATCGCCCGATTAAAATCAAACTGTAAATATGGTAAGCTCTCATCCCAAGTCTTGGGATGCCTGGAATTATACCCCCGCAACATATGCATCATAGTCCGGTTGACTACCTCCGTTTGCCCGTCTGTTTGTAGATGGAAGGTCGTGCTCTTCTTCAATCTAGTGTCCATCAGACTCCACAAAGAATCCCAAAAATGTCCGAGAAAATGGCTATCCCGATCCGAAATAATCAAACTTGGCAACCCAAAGTGCTTTCACACGCTCAAAGAATAATTGTGTTGCACCCGCTCCCGTCACGGTCTTCTTGCATGGAATTAAGATCACCATCTTACTGAACCGGTTCACCACAACGTACAAATAGTCATGCCCGCGCTTGGTAGTCGGCAACCCTCCTAGAAAATCCATAGATATGATCTCCCATGGCCTAGAAGGAACCGGTAGTAGTAGGTACAATCCCCTCTTCCTGTTAGAAGGCTTCGAAATATAGCATAACTTACACCATCCAACATACTTGGTTACATCATCAAACATTCGTGGCCAAAACACATGTCGCAGTAGGTTGAGAAGCGTCTTCTGAATTCCAAAATGCCCTTGCACATGCGAGGTATGTGCTTCCCTAATCTATTGCAACCTATCACCTTCCTCCGGAATGCATAATGATGTCCCATGATACAACAAGCCATCTTCTCCAAGTGCATACTCCCTCCTTTGACCAGCCTTCGCCTGCTCAAACACACTACCGAAGTCTCTACTGGATGCGTACAGCTGTACATACTCCAAAGGAACCAATGGCTGAATACGCGTCACCACCAATAAAGCCCTTACCGGCGGACGAGATAACATATCGGCCAACTTGTTTATCGCCCCCTTCTTGTACCTAATAATGATGTTGAAAGCCATCAAATAAGACATCCACTTCATGTGCTGTGCCTGCTGTAGCTTCGTTTGGGCATGTAAGAACTCCAACGACTTGTGATCCGAGTGCACAACCACCTCCTTCCCCAACAAGTACACCCTCCAATGCTTAATCGCCTGATAAAGTGCATAGAACTCCTTGTCATAGGTCGGGTAGTTCACAATAGCATCCGAAAACATCTCAGAATGATATTCCACTGGCTTCCCATCCTAAATTAACACAGCGCCCATCGCATAACTAGACGCGTCGGTCTCCACCTCGAAAGTCCGCTGCAAATTCGGCAACGCCAACACCGGTGCCTCCAAGATCTTCCTCTTTAGCAACTGAAAAGCCTCCTCATGTGTCCTCCCCCACTCGAACTGAACCTTAGCCTTTGTGAGGCCATGTAACGGTGCCGTATAAGTCGAAAAATATCAAATGAACTTGCGTAAATACTGGCAAGCCCCCATGAAGCTTCTCACCTCAGTCAGTCTTCGGCGTCGGCCACTTCGTGATCACCGCCACCTTACCCGGATCTATCCTCCTCTGGCCCTTCCCCACGATGAAGCCGAGATACACCAACTCGTCCTTCCCAAACTCGCACTTCTTCCCGTTGAGATTCAGCTGTCCGTCCTGCAACACTCTAAACACCTTCTCCACATGAACAAGATGCTCCTCTCAGGTCCTGCTGTACACTAATATATCATCAAGGAACATAATCACAAAATCCTCTATGAAAGGTCGCAACAAATCATTCATGAGCCTCATAAAAGTCGTCGGAGCATTGCATAACCCAAACGACATCACCAACCACTCGAACAGGCCCTGTTTGGTCTTGAACGTCGTCTTCCAAGTGTCTTCCTCCCGAATCCTTACCTGATGATAGCCAAACTTCAGATCCAACTTCGTGAAGAACCTCTCTCCCTCCAACTGGTCCATAAGATCATCGATCCGTGGTAGTGGGTAACGATTCTTGATCGTTATCTTGTTGAGCGCCCGGTAATCCACGCACATGCGCTAGTCTCCATCCTTTTTGGGCACCAATAACACCGACGACCCGCAAGGTGAACAACTCGGCACTATCACTCCCGTCTCTAAGAGCTCCTGAACCTGTTTCTTGATCTCTTCGGACTCCTGTACTGATGTACGGTATAGGCCTATGTTTGGCAAGGAACTCTCGCCGGTCAACATAATCTCATGCTCTACACCTCGCCGTGGTGGTAGTCCCGTGATTTCTAAAAACAAGTCCGCATACTTGGCCTTCAAACTGTCAAGATCTCCTTCCTGAAGCTTGCTCAAGGTGGACAAGCATACCCTAATCAACTGCTCTTCATAAGGCCGAATGAACAACAAAACGAACTTCCTGCCCGCATTCACCAACCTCTTAGCCTGAGTCATCGTCACCAAACTCGTCTCCTGTGGAAGAGATCCCGAACAAAAAATGAATTGTGCGCCATCCTTGGTGAACGTATACTTTTGGACCCGCCGATTATATACCCCGTGTCTATCCCACAAGCAAGGATTGCCCAAAATAACTTGGCAAACATCCAACGGAACCACGTCGCATGTGACCTCGTCAATAAACGATTCAGGGAGTGCAAATCTGAACGTACACTGGTTCACCACACTCAATCCCGCTTCCTTCTGAATCCATCCTAATGGATAGGGCTTCGGATGCTTCACCATCTTCAATCCCAGCTTCTGTACTAATGCTTCAGATATCAGGTTCTTCTGACTCCCTGTATCTACAATGGCATCTGTAGGCGTATAAAATTGCCTATAGGTCCCTTAGCTTAGCTCAG
>BQKN01000653.1:439194-467937 GCA_022839385.1 Asparagus kiusianus | reverse complement strand
TCATGACTGGAAGGGAAATACTCCTGGTATAACATCTGCCCCATGGTCAAGCCAGAAATCCTATGCATCTCATGAAGAGCCAAGCCCAACTCCCCCTGACGGGTCAGAAAAGTGTTCGAGTCTGGATTATATAACTCGAACAAAGCACAGAAATGTCTCAAACTGACAGGCAGGCCATACATGGTGGCACGAACGGCGGTATACAAACCGCAAGCGTGCAACTCCTCGCCCCAGCGGCTCAAGACGTATGTCGTCATGCGACTCCACCAAGACTTGTCCGAAGAGTGGACCCAACCATAAATCCTGTGACGAGTCGCAGGCATCTCCCGTCCTAGGGCAGCGAGGCGATTCCTCAAAGTCGAAGCAGTGGCGAGAAACTCGTTACGTGGTGGTGCATCCAGTCCCAACACTCCGGGATGCAATCCGGTGATGTGACTCTTGCTTGAACCAGGAGCTGCCTGATGGGTGATATAGCCGCAATGGACGCTCTCATGATCCACTGTCAAACGCCACGACATCTCGCGCGTCACGGCCTGACACCTGAGCTCAGTCAACGAGCGATGTCGAGGAATTTCTGGCACGTATATGAAGCCACCGCCGGTCTTGTGAAGCCACTGCTCAGCGTCAATGAACACGGCTTCTGGGTCATCGACAGAATCACCAAATAGGAAATCGCTCTTCCGGAGAGGCTGGGTAGAGCTGGCGTCCTTCACAAAAGGAGCATCTGTGATCAGCTGGCGAATAGCTCGATGACCACCCTCCCTCACCACCTGGGCAACCTCAGTCGACGTGCCCGAAGCAAACTGAGGAGTAGCTGGAATAGGGGAAGGATTGTCAGAGGTCGAGTAATGCTCGCCACGACGCCCATAGACTGCGTGGGCTGAGAACGATCCAAAAGGGTACCCCACTGCAGAATAGACAATTAAACACGGGTTAGTCTCGGTTATAAAAGGAAATTGAACTCATCTTACAAATAGCTAAGATAGAGTCATTGCCTTATAAAGGGTGAGACGATTTGGCCACATTGTGCAATCATAAGATAGGGTGCATCGAGGATCCCTGCCTTATGAAGCGCAATGCAGCGTCAATTCGCCCCCTTTATTTTGAGATATGGTTTTGACCAAGCAAAACATATCTTTGAAGCGTCAATCCTCACCAAGGAGAATCAAGGCTCTTCCCGATTGCCTCGCCAAGGAGAACAACATGGGGTAAAAAGGACCAATTTACAAATTTTTAAGAAAAAAGGACTAAATTGTAAATTTCCAAATATTGCCAAAAATAGCTCACCGGCGTAGGAGGGTGGCGCGCCATCAGCTGACATGGCAGGGGAACGACCTCTCGAAGAACGCGGCATGACGAGCTGCAAAATAAATTAAAAGAGGTCAGATCTAGAAAAAAAATCACTTTTTTTTCATCAGATCTACCCCCTGAAAGAGAAGCTCGAGGCGTCAAATCACACCCTCAACCCTCACATATGATCCTACAAATGCCTAAATTAAAATTGAGCATGAAAAAGATCATAATTGTGGAAGATTTACCTGAAGAAAGGCTCGAGATCCAACAAAAGTGAGACCTTTTTGGAAACTCTCAGCACGCGCTCGAGGGGTCTGAAAGAAATTCTAAATATGGAAGTTTTGAGAGATTTTTCAGTCCAAGATCAAAAGGAAGCCTAGATCTAGGACAACTATCAAAGTTTCGAGGAGAAAAGACGCTCGAGGGAAGAAAAAAATCAAAAAGAGGACAAAGGGGGGGCCGGCCCTAGAGTGGAGGAAGAAAAGAAAAGAAAAAAGAGAAAAATCCCTCTTTTATAGCCTTGAACCAGATCTGGTTGAACCAGACCAGACCAGGCTGGACCAGACCAAGCCCAAATTGGACCAGACTGAGTCAGAATGAGCCCGAATTGAGTCTGAATGGGCCAGATTGAGCCAGATTGAACCTGGCTGGACCTGACCAAGCCAGAATGGACCAGACCAAGCCAGAATGGACCAGATTGGACCAGATTGAGCCAGAATGAGTCAAATTGAACCAGTTTGGACCAATTTCGAACCTGTTTGAGCCAAATTCGAACCAGAATTCAAATTGGAGTTGAATTAAGCATCGAAATGATTTCAGATCAATCTACACTCATTTTGGGGCACGGAAATACTCCAATAAGGTATACGAGTATAAACTATTCCCTATTTTTATTGAGAAGTTCCTGGAGAATATTCTTCTAAAAATATTCTTAAGGATAACTCAATAACATGACGCCGGACAACGCGTCTCAAAAGAAGACTCGACGCCGGCAATCGAACGAAAGTTGCACGTTGAACCAACCGACAAAAGCTAAAGATCGGAAAACTAGGAATCGACTTCAAGTTCAAATTCCGACGATGGTCAGACAATAAATGCAGCACCGGAATCCTCACAGGCGTTCTACAAAGCACTGAATGACCTGATGGAATTGAAGGAATCCAGAACAGAAGCCATTCCAAGATCCCGTTATACCGACTCAAGGTTGGGACGATCACATCCAAAGTATTCCAGACTCTTCTATAAAAGAACGAGACTGAAACACTTTGGAGGGGGTATCTGTAGGCGTATAAAATTGCCTATAGGTCCCTTAGCTTAGCTCAGCACGATGATTCGACAAAACAACGGACATTCGAGCGACGAGGCGACGAGGCACGCAAGCAACGGAATACGTTCGCGTGCGGGACCAAACCAACGGTTCGGAAAGTTAACGAGTCGTCCAACAACAAAACGGACTTGAACTCAAACACCAAAGCGGAGCTACTGCCAAATGAAGATTCGGGGAATCGAATCAAGACCTGAACAAATCAACGAAAGGTCGAGGCGACAAGGCACACGAACAATGGAACACGTACGCACGTAGAATCGAACCAACGTTTCGGGGAATCACCGAGTCATCTAAACAAGAGCGAACTCGGTGATATAACGATCGAATCAAGACCAATCCCGGACTCGAACTCAGAAACGGATTAACTGCCATATTTGGAATCAAGTCAGTGAGTCGATTCCAGAAACCGAATCAAATCCGAACGACGGAGAACCGGAAACACCGGAAAACGACGAAACCAGCGCACCTGGGGGAACTCGGCCCGAACCGAACCACCCTAAGGTGGCTCGGCCCAAGCCGAGCCACCCTAGGGTGCCTCGGTGGCCGAGCCACCCTGAGGTGGCCAGGCGGTTTTTGTGCCAAAGGCACAGTCTTGAGTGCCTATAAATAGGCCTGGCACTCGTTCATTTGGGAGGACTTTTTCTGAAACTTCTGAAGAGCCGAAACTCTGCCGGATTGCGACCTCAACTCGGATTGTGAAGGCTTGAAGACTTGGATAACCAGATCTACGTGATACTACTCCGGATCTAAGCTTGGTTCTTAGATCCCGAGATTAGAGCGAGCGTTTCCTTAGTGAAACGATCCCTCTCGGCTACTATCTCCTTAGTGGGATAGTACCTGTTATACCACGTAGATCTGTTCAGATCGAGATTGCGCGGTGGTCCACGGTACTCAACCCCGGCACAGGCGAAGAACCCGACAAAGCGAGCGACCGCAAAACAGGAGCTCGTGATCTGTTCAGAGAAAAGTTGTAACTTTTGTTTCTTTCTTTATTTCGATCTCCATTGTAACCGGCTCTTATAAAAAAAAACCGGATATTTGTAAAACGCATAAAGTTGTTTTCAAATTTTATAATGGAATCCTCAATGAAGAAGAACACGATTTTCCACGCGAACAGCATCCACCAAGCTGGTCTTGACCTGCAACTTCAAAACAAAGAGCTGCTCCCTCGGGTCATCGTCTTCTTTCGCGACCTGCTTCCCCGCCATAAGGTTGAGACTGCTATTGGGTTCAGTCATCCCGGAAACCTCTTTTGGACCCTGTGCTATTATGTACGCCTTTTTCTCCTCATTCTTCAACCCTTTTGGCTTCAGATGAGGGTACTTATCCCAGCAACGATCAGCTACGTGCCATGTCTGCTTGTAGTGATAGCATGTCAATCCTGCCGTCCCCGAGTCACCCTTCTTCTTCTCTTCAGAGCCACTAGACTTTCCTCCCGACTGTTTGGAATCACCCTTCGTTTCGTTGCCCTTCTTCTGTTTTCCCTCAATGGCAATTGCCTTCACGCTCGCCTCTGTAATCGTCTCGACCGTGAACAGCTTCATCTCCTTTCGGATATAGTCATTCAGCCCCGCCATGTACTTCATGAAGATGGAGTACTCATCCGTTGTGATATTTAGAACCATCGCCTGCTGTTGGAACTCCGTTGTGTACTCTTGAACGGCCTGATTGAACCTTTGGCGCAAGCCGTACCACTTGTACCAACGTTCCTCAAGGAACCTCACCGGATAGAACTGCTTCCTAAGTAGCTCCTTGAATTTGTTCCACGACGTCGCTGTTCGCGGTGAAAATCGTAGCTTTCTTCATTGTTGATTCCATTGCCATCTTGAATAACAGCTTTTTGAGTTACAAAGATCCGGTCTTTTTATAAGATCCGGTTACAATGAAAATCAAACAAAAGTAAAGAAAAATTACAACTTTCTCCTTTTGTGTCGAACAAATCGTGAGCTCCTGTTTTGCGGTCGCTCGCTTACATGGGTTATTTGCCTGCGCCGGGGTTTATCCGTGGACCACCGCGAGATCTAGATCCGGTCGGATCTACGCAGTACGACGGGTATTATTTCACTAAGGAAATAATAGCCGGGGGGGATTAGTTCACCAAGGAACAAATCGCCCAAATCTCGGGATCAAAGACCAAGCTTTGATCCGGAGTATGCCTGTGTAGATCTCAGATCCGGTCCTCTCAAACACCTGCCTTTTTTAGCGTTGACGATCGCCGAGCACCAGATCTGGATGAGCGAGTCCTCGAAGTCCCAAAGTTGAGATCTTTTTAAGTTCTGAGTCTCCAATCCAGCAGGGCTTCGCCTCTCCAAAATCCAACCTTTTCAAATGAACAAGGGGGGCCTATTTATAGGCTACCTTCATTGTGCCCCTGGCACAGGGTGGCCGGCCACCGAGCCACCTATAGGTATAACGGGGCCTTGGAATGGCTTCTGTTCTCGATTCTTTCAATCCTCCAGGCTATTCGGTGCTTTGTCGAATGCTTGAAAGGATTCCGGTGCTGCATTTATTGTCTGACCGTCTGTCGGAATTTTGAACTTGAAGTCGATTCTTGATTTCCTGACTTTTAGCTCGAGTTTGCTGTTTCAACACAGAACTAACCATCGGTCGTCGGCATTGAATCTTCATTTACAACGTGTCGTCCGACGTTTGAGCTCCTTGGTGACGCGTTGTCCGGCGTCTAGGCTTCATTACAACGCGTTGTCCGGCATTTGACACAGTTTATACTCGTACGTCTGCTGGAGTATATACAGTTTAAGCTCTTAATGAATTGGAGCGTGGCAGATACTTGAGTCACGAGACCAATTTATAAAATTGATGCGTCAATGACTCGTATTTATAGAATTTTTGGCAAATTCTCAGCCATCAACGGGTTTGATAAGCCTTTACCGACTACCGTTTGAGTCGGACTCACATGCGGATTGTTTGAATCCGTTCCGCATGTGACGTTGTGCTAAAGGAATGAACTCCCTTAGACTTTATGCTATGATGTTGAATACATAGGCTTCGCCACTTGCTACGGGAATAGACTACCCGGCGACGCGTGTTAGGCGTTGACTTTAGGATTTTTGGCTAACCCTCAGCCTTCAACGGATTTGATTAGCCTTTACCGACTACCGTTTGAGTCGGGCTAGCATGCGGATTATCTAAATCCGTTCCGCATGTAACGTTGCGCTAAAGGAATGAACTCCCTTAGACTTTGTGCTACGACTTCGAATACGTAGACTTCGCCGTTGATATGGGAATAGGCTACCCAGCAACGTGTATTAGACGTTGACTTATCCCTACTTAGGTTTCGGGATAAAGGTCCCCAGAATCAGGCTCTGGTATCTCTTTCTACGGGTAGAGATTAAACCGGTGACGCGTGTTAGGCGTCGACATATCCTTTCTTAGGATTCAGGATGAAATTCCCCATGCGTATAAGGCATGAATTTTGGTGTTATTAATAACAACCTGCCACAATGTTGAATATGTGGGCGGGTGTTCTTTTTAACGGTCAAGAACTAACTGGCGGCGCGTGTTAGGCGCAGACTTATCCTTACTTAGGTTTCAGGATAAAATACCCCAGAATCGAATTCTGGTGTCTTCTTCTACGGAGAAAGACTAAACCAGCAGCGCGTGTTAGGCGCAGACTTATCCCTGCTTAGGATTCGGGATAAACTTCCTAGGATGAATCCAAGATTGATAAATTCTTGGAAAAGATTGGTGTGGGAAAGGAAGAATTTTATATTCTATTCCCCGAACAAGGAAGGAAGAATTTTATATTCTATTCCCAGTTGGAAAGGAGACTCGAGGTGGGATTTCTACCCCCAGAATTAAAAAGATTCGGATAACCCTAACTGTCGGAAGGTTTGATTACCGAGCTAAAGATGGAATTTCTCGTTTATCGAGAGTGACCTGTGGTTTTGGTCCTAACTGTAGGAAGGTTTGACCAAACGGGAGCTTGAGATGACTCTAACTGTAGGAAGGTTTGATCACTCGATTTGTGGGCCTCTCGTTCATTGGAGGAATCGAGAGGGGATTTTGGTTTTGGCCTTAACTATAGGAAGGTTTGACCAAGCGGGAGGTTTGAGACGATCCTAACTGTAGGAAGGTTTGATCGCTCGATTTGTGGGCCTCTCGTTCATTGACGGAATCGAGAGGGGATTTTGGTTTTGGCCTTAACTGTAGGAAGGTTTGACCAAGCGGGAGGTTTGAGACGATCCTAACTGTAGGAAGGTTTGATCGCTCGATTTGTGGGCCTCTCATTCATTGATGGAATCGAGAGGGGATTTTGGTTTTGGCCCTAACTGTAGGAAGGTTTGACCAAGCGGGAGGTTTGAGACGATCCTAACTGTAGGAAGGTTTGATCGCTCGATTTGTGGGCCTCTTGTTCATTGGAGGAATCGAGGGGAGATTTTGGTTTTGGTCCTAAGATTTGACCAGGTAAACGGTGGGTTTAGTGCTTATCATTTTATTTGTAATGATCGGGTTATCCCTAAGAAAATTACATGTAACATTCTTTCAGGAACTTTCCGTCACATAAATTATCCACCCCCAGCTTTTCTTGCGAAACTGGGTTTATCATTGTCTCGGCTGCATGATCGGGTTATCCTTAAAAATACCACGCATGGCATTCTCCAGGAACTTCCCGTGAAAGAAAGGAAATAGTTTAGACTCATATACCTATTGGAGTATCAGGGAGCAGTTTAACCTCTTATACCAGTCAGAGGATTGAGAAGCAGTTTATACTCATATACTCTTTGGAGTCTTAAGAAGCAGTTTATACTCTTATACTTATCGGAGTGTCAGGAAGCAGTTTATACTCTTATACCGGTCGGAGTGTCAGGAAGCAGTTTATACTCTTATACTGGTCGGAGTGTCAGGAAGCAGTTTATACTCTTATACCGGTCGGAGTGATGCCGTTCTCAACTGGCTTACTCTAGCGTTATGACGCCGGCTTCAACCAAAGTCTGGATACTATTCTTTAAAGTAAAGCAGGCCTTGGTGGGATGAAGGACCCTCCTGTGGTATGCGCAGTACTTCGGAGCCGCAGTATTTTCAGCTTCCTCCTGATTCGTGATCGGTGGCAGCTTGATCTTGTTATTTTTAAGGAGTGATTCAAAGATGGCTGGAACATCTTCGTCCTTGAAGGAGTACTCTTTTTGAGGCCTCTGATCCGAAGTCTTCTGCTGTCTCCGGGACTGCTGTTGTGACGTTTGATTAGCATCGACAGCCGCTGCAGGTGTCTTGCCCTTACCACGGGAGGCGAAGTTCGAGTTCGAAGGATTAATCGTCGATTGACTCCTCTCGGCCTTCTTCCTTCGGAGGAAGCGTTCGGCTTGTTCACCACGCACCTTTAAGTCTTTCCAAGTGTTGGACGGTGCTGTTCCCATTGCTTCCAACACATCCAATGCGAGGTTGTTGTGGCAAGTCTGGAGAATAAACTCCTCGGTGATCGGGTCCCAACAGTTCATCGCCTTGTTCCGGAACCTCTTGACGAAGGTGTCGACCAACTCCCCGTCCTTTTGTTTCTCGTCAAGCAACGACCCAATGGATATCTCAGTGTCGTCGTCGAAGAAGTTAGCGAGGAACTTAGTCTCCATGTCGTCCCAGCTATTCACGCTACCTGGCTTGAGGCGGCGATACCAATCTCGAAGGCGGCTCCGCGAAGAGTGCCAACGAAGGACCGTACCATCAGAGGCTCATTGCCAGAGATGACCCCCAAATGTGATTTGAAGTAAATCACATGCTGAGTGGGTGAACCCTTCCCATCAAACGGCGTGAAGTTGATTAAGTTAAACTTCGCCGGATACGGGATTGATTCCCATTCTCTCGGGTATGGACAAGGAATGCCAGTCTTCTTTATCTCTTGAGCAGAAATTAACGTATTGATCTTGCTCTCGAGATTTTTGATCTTCAAACTTTCACCCGTGTTTTCGTTAGCACGATTCTGAGGTGGAAGCGTGGCGTTGTGACTAGCATTCTCATTACCACCCCCTGCATTGACGGGCGGATTATTGGCGTTGCGAGCTTCATCTGTATCCGTGTGCTCATCTTCCTGAATAACCTGGTTACGTCGTGTCATGCCCCAGGTCCAAAACATGATAATTTAGAGCGTGACTCGGTCGACAATGCAACCATACGGTTACATTCACGCCTCTGGATCATCCTGTATACAAATATATTGCTAAAAAAAACTACTACATAGAGCATGTAACTAAAAATAACAAAGGAACTAGAGTGATAAAGAAAACTCTGAAAAGACAAGTTCTCTTACATGTCCACAACTATTCAAAGTAGGAAAGAGGAAAATACATCTTAGTCTGGAATACCACCAATGATTAAAAAAAAAGACTCCAAAACTGAAGCTGAGAGAGTGAAGAGAGAAGGTGATCACTGTCGCTGGTCTTAATCCTTAAAGTACTCTTAGTCCTGCGAAGAAAGAACAATTCCCAAGTCTGGGGCATGCAAACCCCAGGGGAGTCAGGAAACTCCCAACAAGCATGTAAAATGAAGGGATAATGCACATGTAAGTGTAAATGGCATATAAAGAAAAAAAATTTATAAATAAACAGTGATAAAAGAAATTTACAAACCATAGAGATCAAACAATGTCTATCTTCAACCACACAAGCAGATTTTATTATTATTTTAAAAGTTATTTGAATTAGAGAAGAATATTTCCATGTATATAAATCGGTTTCCCGTAAACCGTCCCGGGAACACGGCTTCAAGTCAAGTATTGGCTCTTTGGCCCCATGTATATATATAACTCAGGATATCAGGAATGCGCATAGACCCGTTTATATACATGTTATATTCTCCGTCCAATTCCCCTTTTATTAAACCCCATGTTGTCTGTTTAATCTAAGTCACTGTGCATGAAATGTTGTGCACTAACCACAGGGATTCTGTGGAACGGCTTCCGTAAAACTATGAGAGATAATCGTGGTCCAAAACATGTCTAATTAAGAGGGGTGCATCGTCTAGTCAATGCTATAGTAATAATAGTAATAATCAAGGAAAACTCCTCACATCAGGATATCGATGTCGAGGGTATAGCCATGCTATGATAACACGTTAAAAATCATAGTTCTTGACGGAAGTCGTCTTCATGCACAGTCAACCCTATCAAAAATCCCTAGGTGATTAAACATAGCATCCAGTGATCCAAAAGCATCAAGAAACCAAACAATATCATCATTATGACCTTCAAAACCTCAGCTAAGACAGAAGTGGAAGACACGTGAAAAATAATAAAAATAATAACAATAATTATTCATCTATTCAATATTTTGTTAGTCGTCATGTGGTCATGAGTTAAGTTCATTATACATACATAAAAATTGATTTGTTACAAAGATGCGTGCGGAAATATATTCATAAATATGATATGACAAACACGTAACAGATGCCTAACTAAGTAATATAAACATGTTCGTTATTTGATGTATACATTGACATCAAATGATGATTTACATGAATGGCCAAATACCTGATTCATTTTATCACTTGGGCAACTTCTGATTAATTAGATGATTTACTAAAAAAAATAAAATGGAACTATAAAAAAACTTATAACCAAGTAACATGTAAGCAATAATAATAATAATAATAGTAATAATAATAAGTACTATAGTTAACTGTGGAGTGAAGTAACAAGAAACCCCAACAATTTAGTCATAGATTTTTATTTATTTACAACTCATGCCATCAATTTATTTACAGCTCATGCCATCAATTTATTTACAGCTCATGCCATCAACTTATTTACAACGAATGCCATCCATCAAATTTCAACGAAAACTTATATATGATTATTCCATTAACTTATTTACAACTCATGCCACTAACTTATTTACTACGAATGCCATCCATCAAATTTCAACGAAAACTTATTTACAACTCATGCCATCAACTTATTTACTACGAATGCCATCCATCTCTATTTACAACGAAACTTACCTCTTATGATTATTCCATTAACTCATTTACAACTCATGCCATCAACTTATTTACAGCTAATACCATTAACTTATTTACAACGGATGCCATTCAAATTAAATCATGTATACACATATTAAAATTCATAGAAAAATATATATAATCAAGTGGAAAAACTGTTTGCATGAAAAAAAATGTAATCTAAAAATAATAATATTTGAGGAAAAGAAATGCTTGCCAAATTCGAGAGACCCCGAAAGCTACACCGAAGCAAGAAAATCCCCTTTTTTTCTCTAAATTCTCCTTGCCGTCTCCCTTCTCCTCCCTCTATTTCTCTCTCTCTCTCTTTTTCCGTCTCTTTTTTTTTCTTTTTACGTGAGGCAAGATTTGAAAGGGGGTTTAAAGAGAGAAAATAAAAAGTAATTTGGGGACAAAGTGAGTGATTTGGGGAGGGATTTATGGAGAGAATTAGGGAGTGAGATTTTAATGGAGAGATTTTGGGAGATATAGGGTTAAGTGGGGAGATATTTCCAAAAATACCTTTCCCTCAAATCTCTCACGTGAAAGAAGAAAAACAAAGGGGAAAGATGGAGTTGGGCCTTCTAGGTTTACACTAATGGGCCTTTGCTTGTTTTATTTTTTTCCCGCCAAAATCCAACATAATGTGGGCTTTCATAAACGTTTGGGGTCTAGGAGCATAAGGACTTGGGTTTTCTTGTTTTTTTTTTCTTTTTTTGACCTAACTGGGCCTTTGATTGTTTTTCTTTCGTTTTTTTTTTACCAAAATGATGTGGGCCTTCTATATGGAACCTTACATAACCAACTTAATTAATTTATTTGTTACTAAAAATGGATTATTACACGTCGACTTGGTTCGCCTTGTTGGTTCCTCAATGCCTGGATTTGTTGGTCATGCATCTCTCTCATAGTCTGCATGGCCATCTGCATTTCGAACTTGAAGCTCTCTTGCTGTTTAGCCATGGCTTCTTCGAGCATCTTGGCCACTTGTTCCGTGCTTATCATCAGCGACTCGCGGGGTTCCCCCTCACTGGACACTGTATTATCTGATGCGACCGCAGAGCAGGCATCCGACTCTTCACTTTCTGAAGGTAGTTTTGTCCGAACCCTACCATAAGTTCATCGTGCGATGGCTCCAGACTGCAGACGGGTTAGACGCCGGGATGCTTTCAGAATCGACTCGAGATTATCCCATGCCGATGTCCTTTTGCTGGTCATGTTAGCGGTGACCCTCGAAATTCTCCATCTTCAACCGTCGTTCTTCTTCGTCGGAAACGCCTAGACCTTGGCTTTGGCATTTCAGTGCTAAGCCTTTTGAAAACCGAAACTCTTTCGGGGACCGTCTTGATGCAGTTACACTCAGACAATACCGCCCGAATGAGTTTGGAACAGGGGCATTGATTCTCTAGCCTTTGAGGACTCCTCTTCCTAGTTTTCTTCGTACCCCCAACACGATAGTACAACTCGTCTGTTTGAAGATCGGAGTAACCTATCGTGTGTTGGCACGACTTCTCAGGTATAACGTTATCATCATCGGATGACAACGTTTCCTTCTGAGGGCGAACTGCCTTCTTCGGGCTTTCAAAAGTTACGCGCATCGAAACATGCCTTTGTGGGCGCCAGTTCTCAGCGGGCTCCTGGACTTCGATGCGCAAATTGGCACGCGCAGCAGCCTTGAACTCCTTGTCATGCTGAAAATGATGGCAACCCCCAGCAAGTTGAGTCGTTCGGGGCTTCTTCATCGGGCCCAAACGTTCTTGAACTGGAGCCTTGCCTCTTTCATCGGGAATTGGACCGATGCGTTCCAAAACTGACCTCCTTCTTTGGGATGGTCCTGCGGGATCTCCCGGAGCATCTATGGGGATTATCGGCGATTTGAGTTGGATCGCCGGAGGTTGAACCTGCTTCTAAGGCTGTAATGATTGTGCCTTAGCCTGAATCGTCGCTTCAAATTTTAGCCTCCATACTTGGCGGGTTGGTGGTGGTTTCTTTGCCACCTCCTTCTGCAGTCTTCTATGGGCCTCTTGGACTTGAGCCCGTGCCTGCGCTAACAGTGCGCGGCGCTTGCGAATGCGCTCCTCAAGTGTCGAACGATTCCGTTTGACACGGATCCATTCGTTCGTTGGCGGCTTGGAGGAGCTGCCATTCATTGGTTGTTGAGGCTGTTTGTCTCTCTTGTTCTTCGGACTCGCGTTATGGCGGATTCCATCCGTGGATTCCATTGCCTTCGTGAATTCTCGGGCCAAGCGTTGGCGTCGCCTTTGGCGGGCTCTCTTCGAGAGAGTCACCACTCCTTTGGTGACGGAGGAATTGGCAGGAATCGGCTTGACCTGGTTGGAAATTGGAGGGATCTCACCCAATGCAACTTTGGCATCCAACGGGGCGAGATCTTCGTTGATTTGGTAGGAATCGGCTTGACCTGATTTGGCAGTAGATCCGCTTCTGAATTCGAATCCGAAACTGATCTTGACTCGATCGCGATTCATCCGAGTCCGCTCTTGGTTGGATGACTCGTTGATTCCTCAACCCGTTGGCTTGATTCTGCACGCGAGTGGATTCATTCTGTTGTTTTGCGTGCGGTTCGTCAGCTTCGTAGCCTCGTTAGTCCGCTTCGTCGCGTATCGTTTGGCTTTGGTGTTTGCGGGCTAACGGTCATGTTCGGATACGTCGCCCGATGGTCTGTTTGTCAATCGGCATCGTCGAGCTGTGTTAAGGGACCTATAGGCAGTTTTATACGCCTACAGTCGCCTTCTTTTCCTGTTTGCAATAGGACTTCCACCACGTCAACATGTGCCCCGAAATCTTCAACGTCACGAACACGATCTTCTCCCTGGATGAATATCCGTAGAGAGTGAAGTACATCTCCATATGCTCAATCCAATCATCGAGCTTCTCCACATTGACACTCCCATCATAGACATGAATCTCCAATTTAAAATCAATCTTCAAGTTTTGGTAATAATTCTTACCCCGGGTATGTGAAACAGACTTAACAACCTCGGCCTCTTCTTCCGAATCTGATTTCTCGCGTTCTTCATCGGACTCAACAAGTTTCTTCTTATCCTTCGAAGAAGATTCCTCCTTTTTGTCCCCTCCATTGATGAGACCCACGAGCTGAGTAAGAGTAATCCCGATCGTCTCTATCTGTTTCTCCATAGCGTCAAGTCTTGCTGAGTTATCTGCTTCAGACATCTTCTCCCTCCTTATCTTCTGGACCTCTTCCACTGAAATAAGGACCTCGCCTAGCTTGTTGTATTGCGATCGAGTCAGGACCATACACAGGATGCCCCCTTCGCAGGATCTGATCACTCTGATACCAACTTGATACGAGTTGCCGTGCGAGCACCTTTGATCGTGGAATTATCAAAGGTGGGTTGAGGAGAAAACAATAAGAACACAAGAATAACTCAAGTTTTGGGAGAAGGAAAATACCTTCTCTAGATTATGAGTATGCACTTTACAATCTCTCACAATCTCACTCTAGAATTAAAGAACAAGCTCTCCAAATCTTAATTATAATTTAATCTCTCTTGATTAAACTCTCAGATTGTTTTAAACCCTAAAACAATCCCTTATATAGGTGTACAAACGAGGGTGGCAAAGTGGTAAATAACCAAGCCCAACCCAAACAGGAAAACACGTAAATAGAGTCCTTAATGAATCTGGAAAACTCCGATGAGTCGACTCATGAACAGTTATGAGTCGACTCATGACCTCATATGAGTCGACTCATAACTGATGAGTCGACTGGTCAGAAACTTTTGCTAACAGGGCTTGATTTCTTGAGTCGACTCATCAAATGATGAGTCAACCGGTCAGAACCGAACTGCGAACTAGGCTTGGTTTCGTGAGTCGACTCATAACATGCATGAGTTGACTCAACCTGATGAGTCGACTCATGTAGAGTTATGAGTCGACTCACAGGCTGAAATCTGGATACTTTGACTCTTCGATTCTTTGCCTCATTCATCGCTCTAACCTACGTTCTCCTGTACTGATTGACACCTCTATTCTCATGCTATCATGAGAATCATCTATCCTCAAGCTCCCATGAGTATCGCTAAGTTCCAAAGGAAAGATACACCTGTATCAGCCAATCAAAAAAGCATGCTTCTAAATGGAGAAAGTGTTAGAACGAGAGCGGTTGACCCCTGTCGAAGAACTCCATCAGATATTGATCGACCTAAATGGGGTGACGAAGATTAAGATCAGGCCAAGCCTCATTGAACTCCAAAGATGAGCTATGATCGTGTTCCTACGTAAGAATGCAGATGTATTTGTTTAGGGTCCCGAAGACATGCCGGGAATTCTCCTGAAGTAGCAAGCCATTAGCTGTTAGTCGACCGCCACACCAAGCCGACTCGACAAAGAAAAGGCATCTCGGCCTCAAGAGCCAGATGGTAGCTGTCGATGAAGTCTACTGACTTCTTAAAGCTAGCTTCATTAGGAAGTGCAATACTCGGAGTGGCTATCTAATGTGGTGTTAGTGAAGAAGCCCCTTGGTAAATGGAGGATGTGCATGGACTTCATGGATCTAAATAAAACTTGCCCGAAAGGCAGCTATCCCATGCCCAGGATTGATCAGCTTGTGGACGAGAGTGCGGATCATGATCTACTCAGTTTCATGAACGCTTTCTCCGGCTACAACTAGATCCTCATGGCGGAGCATAATCAAGAGAAGACGTTATTCATTACAGTTCATGGGACCTATTGTAATAAGGTGATGCCTTTTGGTCTTAAGAATGCAGACGCCACCTATCAGAGGCTAGTTAATAAGATCTTAAAGCACCAAATTAGCCGCAATATGAAAACCTATGTGGACGACATCTTTGTGAAGTCAAAACAGGCATCATCTCATGAGTTAGATATTGAAGAGACCTTCCCTATCCTCCAGCGCTACCGCATGAAGTTTAAACTGGCCAAATGTGCTTTTAGGATACAATCGAGTAAATCCCTTGAGTTCATGATTACTCAGCAAGGCATTGATATCAGCCCTGAGAAGATAGCCGTCATAGAGCAACTACCCAGACCCTGCACGCTGAAGGACATCCAGAGGTTGAATGGAAAAGCAGCAGTATTGGGTCGTTTTCTCTCAAAATCTACTGCGAAACGCGTCCCATTCTTCAAGACTTTGAGAGGGAGAAAGGAGCTAAAGGAAGGCATGAGCTGGACGATCGAATGTAGCGAGGCCTTTAGGGCCCTCAAGAGATACTTGAGCACCAAGCCGCTGTTGAGCCAAACCAGGGAAGGGGAGATCTTATATCTCTACATGGCCATCTCCCCAGAAGCCATCAGCTCTGTCTTAATTCGAGAGAAGATAATAACCACAAGCCAGTATACCATGTCAGCGGGATCCTGAAGGTGGTCAAACTCAACTACACCCTCATTGAGAAAGCCTCCTTTATTCTTATTACTATAGCCAGGATGTTTTGTCGCTATTTTCAAGCACACGCCATAGAAGTGGGTACGAATCTACCTTCGAAGAAAGGACACGACAACTCAACCACTTTAGGGAGGATGATCACCTTTTCGGTCAACCTTAGTGAATATGATGTGCAATTTGAGCTGAGGATGACCATAAAGGCTCAAGCCTTGGTCGACTTCTTGATAGAGTCAACCGCATCAGACGATGAGCCATCTCCACCCGTGTCGATTCCCCAACCGGAGCCTTCCACATCCCAATTTGTAAAGGCGATGACTTCTCAGAGGCACCGCGTCCTCGAGCATGACTCACTTGAGTTCACCTCGTGGTGGTTGCTAAAGGTAGACGGGTCCTCCAGCAAAGCAGGTAGTGGAGCTGGGGTGGTCCTGCATAGTCTGTATGGATCCACACACGAGCACCCATCACTTTTGATTTTTCCTCCTCGAACAACTAGGTCGAGTATGAAGCCCTCTTGGTGGGTTTTCGAGCTACCATAGCAGTCAAGGACGAGCTCATCTACATTTTGGCTGACTACCAACTTGTTGTCCACAAAGTAAGAGATGATTATAAGGCCAAAGATTCGAGAATGATCCTATACCTGAAGGCGCTCAAGGAGCTGTTGAATAACTTTATAGATTTTAGGATAGTCCAAGTCTTCCACGCCCTCAACATGCGGGCAAACGCCTTATCCAAGCTCGAGTCGACCAACTTAGGAAATAATTTAAGGCCCGTACACACAGACACCCTCAAGCACCCTAGCATCATGGGGGCTTCAAATCCGATCATGCAGATCGAGACTTCTACGGAATCCTGTTGGATGGATCCACTCATCAAGTATCCAACAAGGGGGACCTCATCTGAGAATGCTCTAAAATGAGGAGTCTACAGAGAAATGCTTGAATATATCTAAAGCTCGTTAACCAGCTTTATCGAATGTCGTACTCTAGCAATAGTGTGGAGCCTTATCTCCGATGTCTTTGGCCGGCAGAGGTCATTTATGTTCTTAAAGAGATCCATGAAGGGACATGCAGGAATCACCAGGGGCCAGAACTCTTGCTCAAAAAGTGATCCGCTAAGGATATTATTGGCCCACCATCTTAGCCTATTCCAAGAGACTCGTTTCCTAGTACAAGAAGTGTCAATTCTTCTCAAACATACGACGAGCTTCAGCCAGTGAACTCACCCCCATCTTCAACCTAGTTCCATTTGCTCAATAAGGATTAGACTGGTTGGGTCCTTTCCCAATAGCCTCTGAGCAATGAAAATTCTTGATTGTGGCCATCAATTACTTCACCAAATGGATCGAAGCTGAGCCATTGGCCAAAATTGGTCAAACCAATATCACCAATTTTGTGTGGAGGTCTATTATCTACTGATTCAGTGTTCCCCTTTCTTTCATCACTGACAATGGTACTTAGTTAGACAGCAGAGGATTTCAAAACTTTTTTGAGGAGTGGAAGATACTTCTCAAATTTGCCTCAGTAGCATACCCAAAATGTAATGGGCTCGTAGAGGCCACCAACAACTGCATCCTCCAAGCTTTGAGTTGGGTCAAAGAATTGCCTGGAATCTTGTGGTCTAACCGCACTACCTATAAGAGCTCCATGGGAGAAACCCCTTCAAGCTAGCTCATGGAGCCGAGACGTTCGCCCTAGTAGAAGTTGGCATACCAACAATCCGACTACAATATTTTGATGAAGATGTAAATTCTATAGGGCTTCAAATTGGACTCGAACCCATTAATGAAGTTCGAGAGGAATCTCTATGATCTCAAGTCATCAATCAATAATAGTGCATCACTCGGCACTACAACAATAAGGTCCGGCCCTGGAGATTCAATGTTGGTGATTCTTCAAAGAGCCGTTTTCAACAAAGGTGCTAAGCGTGGCAAGTTAGCCCCTTATTAGGAAGGACCTTACACGATCATCGAGGAAGTGCGTCCTGTCACTTATTGTCTGATAAGCTCTGATGGAAGGATTCTAGTAGAGCATCTCAAAAAATATTTTTACTAATTTTGATTGTAAGGCTCACATGATATAAAATATTTTGGGTTTTAACAATTTTATTGTGCTATGCTTTTCTAGTGCTATATGCCCTCGTAGAAACACGAAGCCGATTCATCTCCTGCTCGGTTGACTCACACCAAAAGACCTTAGTGCCTATTCATGGTAAAACCAAGGCATTTCACACTCGGTCGGCTCTGACTCAAAAGACCTTGGTACATACTTAGGATAAAACCAAGGCGCGCCTCAACTCGATCGGCTTCCACTCAAAAGATTTCGGTGCCTATTCTGGGTAAAACCAAGGCACTCCACACTCAGTCGGCTTCAACTCAAAAGACCTTGGTGTTATTTTCAGGAGTAAAACCAAGGCACGTTATCGACCAAAATACCTTGGTGCCTATTCAGGGTATAACGAAGGCACACCACACTCGGTCGGCTCTGACTCGAAAGACCTTGGTGTCATTTTCATGAGTAAAACCAAGGCACATCATCGATCAAAAGACCTTGGTACCGACTCCGGATAAAACCAAGGCATGCCTTAACTCGATCGGCTCCAACTCAAAAGACATTGGTGTCATTTTTATGAGTAAAACCAAGGTACATCATCGACCAAAAGACCTTAGTACCTACTCAAGATAAAACCAAGGCGCACCAATACTCGGTCGACTTAAACATATAAGACCTTGGTATCCCCTCGGAATAAAACTAAGGCACGAAACCGACCCATCTTAGTTACAAATCTCAAAACGAGGTAAAATGTAGATAAACATAAATACAGACAAAAAATTACAGATGGAGAAGGAAAAAAATATAACCTTCATTCATATATCAAATATGTACATCAATTTTACATCGACAAAGATACAAAAAAACAGATACATACAACTCTCAAGGGGCTCAACTTGGGCTAGGTGTAGGGCTGGGAAGCGTAGCATCCGACTCAGGAGCTAAAGTCGGCCGGGGAGAAGTAGTGGCTATCTCTTCATCTTAATCATCCCCAGGCCGACTAGCCCAGCTATCCCCCGCGGGGCCTTCTCCTGACTCCTCGCCTCGCTCTTCTCCGTTGTCCACATCAACACTAGCCCGCCCCTCTTCATATCTATCTCCTTCAAAATGTTAAGGCACATGGTGACTGAGAGGGGTAATGAAGACGGTCTGAGTTGGGCCTAGAATCATAAGGGATCTGTTCAAGGAGATAATCGAAGCCGGCCTTGCAAGCCAGGGCCACGTCTACCTTGCCAAGAGGGGTGTCATGATATTTCTCTATAGGTTCCACTCGATGGGCCTCATACTCCAGAAAAGTGAGTCTGACTTTCAGAGACTAGACCTCAGTGAGAGACGATTTGCGTTGCTGCTTAGCCTCTATAGCAACCTGGATGCTCTCCTCCCTATGCTTCTTGTGAGCCAGCTACTCCTCCTCCAGCTTAGCCTTCAAGCTCTAGGTAGCCAGGTGATCCGACCAAACATGCTCCTGGGCATCACACCTCTCATGCTTCTCGACCTTAACCTCCTCAGACAAATACTTGATCTTTTCATCCCACTAGAGGATCTTATGCTAGAGGTGGCCAACATCTTCTTTAAGCTACTCAATCATGACCAACTGTTTGCTACAATGCATTTGGAGCCCCTCAAGCATCTTCTCTCGGTTTTCCAACTTCCGACGCCACTTGCCATCACTTCACTTCCAAGTTGCCAGCTCAGCCTCCACGGCCGTGACTTTCTTCTTAACCTCCTCCCGAGTCACCCTCTTGCTCGCCAACATCTCTTGGAATTTGGCTAGGAGGCCTCGCACGTGGTCGAGCTAGGAGAACAACTCCTACTTGACATGCATCCCTCGTAGTAAATAACCGTTGAGTGCTTGGTGATGTTCGCGGGAAAAGTTGTTTTCTTCATTGAATTCATCGTTCTCTCAAGTAACTGTTTTTCGATTACAAAAGATCCGGTCTTTTTATAAGATCCGGTTACAATGAAATCAAAGAAAATAAAATAAAAATTATAACTTTCCTTTTTTTGAACAGATCGCAAGATCCTGTTTTACGGTCTCTTGCTTTTGTGGGTTCTTTGCCTGCGTCGGGGTTAATCCGTGGACCACCGCATGATCTAGATCCGGTCGGATCTACACAGTATAACGGGTATTATTTCACCAAGAAAATAATAGCCGGGGGGATTAGTTCACCAAGGAAATAATCGCCCGAAGTAATCGAAATCGACCAAGCGAAATCGATACTCTTCTCGGGATCAAAGACCAAGCTTTGATCCGGAGGATGACTGTGTAGATCTGAGATCCGATCCCTCTCGAACTCCTGCCTTATTTGGTGTGGACGATCGCCGAGCACCGGATCTGAAAGAGCAAGTCCTTAAAGTCCCAAAGCTTCAATCTTTTTTAGTTTTGAGCCTTGAATCCAGCAGAGCTTCGCCTCCAAAATTTCTAACCTCCCACAAACGAGCCATCAAGTCCTATTTATAGGCACTCAAGGCTGTGCCTTAGCCCAAGTGGCCGAGGCACCTAGCCACCAAAAGGTGGCCGAGGCACCTAGCCACCAAAAGGTGGCTCGGTTTTGGCCGAGTCCTCCAAATGTTGGTTTTTTTTGTTTTCTGGTTTATCCGAACTCTGATTTGTTGATCTGAACTCTGATTTGGCAGTCCGGATCCTGATTTGGCAGTAAATCCGCTTCGGTATTCGAGTTTGAGTTCGGATCCTGATTTGGCAGTAAATCCGCTTCGGTTGTTCGAGTCTAAGCTTTGGTTGTTCGAGTTTGAGTTTGGATCCTGATTTGGCAGTAAATCCGCTTCATTGCGTCTCACTTGGCTTCGATATTGTGGTTTAACGATCATTCTTGGATTCATCGCCCGATGGTTCGTTGGTTTGTCGAATCATCATGCCGAGCTGTGTTAAGGGACCTATAAGCAGTTTTATACGCCTACATATACCCCCTCCAAAGTATTTCAGCCTCATTCTTTTATAGAAGAGCCTGGAATACTTTGGATATGATTGTCCCATCCTTCAATCGGTTATGACGGGATGTTTGGAATGGCTTCTATTCTTGATTCCTTCAGTCCTCCAGGTTATTCGGTGCTTTGTCGAATGTCTGCAAGGGTTCCGGTGCTGCATTTATTGTCTGACCGTTGTCGGAATTTCGAACTTGAAGCTAATTCCTGATTTTCTGATCTTTAGCTCGTGTTTGTTGTTTCAACATAGAACTAACCATCGATTGTTGGTGTTGAGTCTTCGTTTGCAATGCGTTGTCCGGCGTTTGAGCTTCCTTGTGACTCGTTGGCCGGCGTTCGAGCTTCATAGTGACGCGTTGTCCGACGTTTGACACAGTTTATACTCGTACGTCTGCTGGAGTATACACAATTTAAGCTCTTAAGGAATTGGAGCGTGACAGATATTCGAGTCACGAGACCAATTTATGAAGTTGATGTGTCAATGACTCGTATTTATAGAATTTTTGGTAAATTCTCAGCTATCAACGGGTTTGATAAGCCTTTACCGACTACCGTTTGAGTTGGGCTAGCATGCGGATTGTTTAAGTCCGTTCCGCATGTGACGTTAAGCTAAAAGAGTTAACCCTTTTAGTGCTACGATATTGAATACGTAGACTTCGTCTTTCTCCTGTGAAAAGACTAAACAGCGACGTGTATGAGACGTTGACTTAGGATTTTTGGCAAATCCTCAGCCTTCAACGGATTTGACGTGCTCTTACCGATTACCATTTGAATCGGGCTTACATGAGGATTGTTTTAGTCCGTTCCGCATGTGACGTTGTGCTAAAGGAATGAACTCCTTTAGACTTTGTGCTATGATGTTGAATACATAGGCTTTACCATTTGTTACGGGAATAGGTTACCCGGCGACGCGTGTTAGGCGTTAACTTTAGGATTTTTGGCTAACCCCCATCCTTCAACGGATTTGATTAGCCTTTACCGACTACCGTTTGAGTCGGGCTAGCATGCAGATTATCTAAATCTGTTCCGCATGCGACGTTGTGCTAACGGAATGAACCCCCTTAGACTCTTTGCTACGACTTTGAATACGTAGACTTAGCCATTGTTACGGGAATAGGCCACCCGGCAACGTGTATTAGATGCTGACTTATCCCTACTTAGGTTTCAGGATAGGGTACCCCAGAATCGAACTCTGGTGTCTTTTTCTATGGAGAAAGACTAAACCGGCGACGCGTGTTAGGCGTCGGCATATCCTTTCTTAGGATTCAGGATGAAATTCCCCATGCGTGTAAGGCATGGATTTCGGTGTTATTAATAACAACCTGCCACAATGTTAAATATGTGGGCGGGTGTTCTTTTTAACGGTTAAGAACTAACCGGCAGCGCGGGTTAGGCGCGGACTTATCCTTGCTTAGGTTTCAGGATAGAATACCCCAGAATCGAACTCTGGTGTCTTTTTCTACGGAGAAAGACTAAACCGCCAGCGCGTGTTAGGCGCAGACTTATCCCTGCTTAGGATTCGGGATAAACTTCCTAGGATGAATCCTAGATTGATAAATTCTTAGAAAAGGTTGGTGAGGAAAGGAAGAATTTTATATTCTATTTCCCGGTCTTCTTTTAGGGTGAAGGCGAACCCGAATACAAGGAAGGAAGAATTTTATATTCTATTCCTTGATTCTGGAAAGGAAGAATTTTATATTCTATTTCCAGCGCAAAAGAAACTAGAAGTGGGATCTCCACTCCGAGAATCTGGAAGATCTAGATAAACTTACCTTTTATAGGATTGGTTATCTAGATGAGTTTCTCGTTTATCAAGAATGAATCGTGGTTTTGGCCCTAACTGTAGGAAGGTTTGACCAAGCGGGAGTTTGAGGTGACCCTAACTATAGGAAGGTTTGATCACTCGATTTGAAACAGGACCTCTCGTTCATTGGAGGAATCGAGAGGGGATTTTGGTTTTGACCCTAACTATAGGAAGGTTTGACCAAGTGGGTGTGGGAGTACAAATCACAATGGGAGTGTTGACTTGTACAAATTACTAGAAGGAATTCCTGGTGTTAAGTTATAAGGACTTAACACGAAGGGGTTTAACAATTCGTCAAGGATTGATATCAAAATTCCAAGTATTATATCCGGACTCTAACATTGGGAGTGTTGAGTGCACAGATACATCGAAAGTTTGAGTGGATTTAACCGAAAGGAATTTTAGTGGATCCACTGTCAATTAATTTGATCAGTGAGGGATTTTATGGTGGAAGACTATGAGTCGTTAAACACCAACGGGAGTTTTGTGAGGGAAGATTGATCCAACGAAGTGATCGAATCTCATCTCAGCAAAAGAGTGTTCGGAAATCACAGTGGGGTTTAGTGTTTATCACTTTTTTTGTAATGATAGGGTTATCCCTAAGAATTTAACATTCTTCCGGGAACTTCCCGTTACATGAATTATCCACCCCCAGCTTTTCTTGCGAAACTGGGTTTATCATTGTATCAGCTGCATGATCGAGTTATCCTTAAGAATACCACGCATGGCACTCTCCAGGAACTTCCCGTGGAAGAAAGGAACTAGTTTAGACTCACATACCTAATGGAGTATCGGGGAGCAGTTTAACCTCTTATACCGGTCGGAGGATTGAGAAGCAGTTTATACTCATATACTCTTCAGAGTCTTAAGAAGCAGTTTATACTCTTATACTTATCGGAGTGTTGCCGTTCTCAACTAGCTTACCCTAGCGTTATGACGCCGGCTTCAACCAAGGTCTGGATGCTATTCTTTAAAGTAAAGCAGGCCTTGGTAGGATGAAGGATCCTCCTGTGATACGCACAGTACTTCGGATCCGCAGTATCGTCAGCTTCCTCCTGATTCGTGATCGGTGGCAGCTTGATCTTGTTATTTTTAAGGAGGGATTCGAAGATGGCTAGAACATCTTTGTCCTTGAAGGAGTACTCTTTTTGAAGTCTCTGATCCGAAGTCTTTTGCTGTCTTTGGGGTTGTTGTTGCGACGTTTGATTAGCACCAACAGCCGCTGCAGGTGTCTTGCCCTTACCACGGGAGGCGAAGTTAGAGTTCGGAGGATTAGTTGTTGATTGACTCCTCTCGGCCTTCTTCCTTCGGAGGAAGCGTTCGGCTTGTTCACCGCGCACCTTCAAGTCTTTCCAAGTGTTGGACGGTGCTGTCCCCATTGCTTCCAACACGTCCAATGCGAGGTTGTTGTGACAAGTCTGGAGAATGAATTCCTCAGTGATCGGGTCTCGACAGTTCATCGCCTTGTTCTGGAACCTTTTGACGAAAGTATCAACCAATTCCCCATCTTTCTGTTTTTCATCGAGCAACGACCCGATGGATATCTCGGTATCGTCATCGAAGAAGTTGGTGAGGAATTTTGTCTCTATGTCGTCCCAGCTATTCACGCTACCTGGCTTAAGGCGGCGATACCAATCGAAGGCGGCTCCACGAAGAGTGCCAACGAAGGACCGTACCATCAGAGGCTCATTACCAGAGATAACCCCTAAGTGTGATTTGAAGTAAATCACATGCTGAGTGGGTGAACCCTTCCCATCAAACGGCATAAAGTTGATTAAATTGAACTTCGCCGGATACGGGATCGATTCCCATTCTCTCGGGTATGGACAAGGAATGCCTGTCTTCTTTATCTCTTGAGCGGAAATCAACGTATTGATTTTGCTCTCGAGATTTTTGATCTTCAAACTTTCACCTGTATCTTCGTTAGCATTCTCATTACCACCCCCTGTATTGACGGGAGGATTATTGGCATTGTGAGCTTCATCCGCATGCGTGTCCTCATCTTCCTGATTAACCTGGTTACGATGACTTGGCTCGCCTTGCCGGTTTGTCAGTGCTTGGATCTGTTGGTCATGCATTTCTCTCATATTCTGCATGGCCATCTGCATCTCGAACCTGAAGCTCTCCTGTTGTTTGGCCATAGCTTCTTCGAGCATCTTGGCCACCTGTTCCGCGCTTATCATAAATGACTCGCGGGGTTGTCCTTCGCTGGACACTGTGTTATCTGATGCGACTGCAGAGCCAGCATCCGATTCTTCGTCTTCTGAAGGCAGTCTTGTCCGAACCCTACCATAGGTTGCTCGTATGATGGCTCCGGACTGCAGACGAGTTACACGCCGAGGTATTTCCGGAATCGATTCGGGATTACCCTGTGTCGATGTCCTTTTGCTGGTCATATTAGTGGTGACCCTCGAAAATTCTCCATCTTCAACCACCGTTCTTCTTCGTCGAAAACGCCTAGGCCTTGGTTTTGGCGTTTCGGTACTGAGTCTTTCGAAAACCGAAACTCTTTCGGGGACTGCACTGGTGCATCTGCACTCAGACAATACTGCCCGAATGAGTTTGGAACAGGGGCACTGAGTTTCTGGTTTTCGAGGACTCCTTTTTCTGGTTTTACTCGTACCCTCAACACGATAGTACAATTCGTCAGTTTGAAGGTCGGAGTAACCTATCGTGTGTTGGCACGATTTCTCAGGTATAACGCTGTCATCATCAGATGACAATGTTTCCTTCTGAGGATGAACTGCCTTCTTTGGGCTCTCAAGAGTCACGCGTCTCGAAGCACGCCTTTGTGGGCGTGAGTTTTCGGCGGGCTCCTGGACTTCAATGCGCAAATTGGTGCGCGTTATTGCCGTGATCTCTTTGTCATGTTGAGGGTTGCGGCGACCCCCAGCATGATGCATCATTCGGGGCTTCTTTATTCGGCCTAAACGTTCTTGAACTGGAGTTTTGGGAAGTGGACCGAGGCGCTCCAAAACCGACCTCCTTCCTCGGGATGGTTCTGCGGGATCTCCCGGAACAACGATCGACGAATTAGGTTGGTTCGCCGGAGGTTGAACTTGTGTTGGAGGCTGAATCGCCGCTTCAGATTTTGGCCTCCATATTTGGCGGGTTGGTGGCGGCTTCTTGGCCACTTCCTTCTGCAGTTTTCTACGGGCTTCTTAGACTTGAGCCCGTGCCTGCGCTGACAGTGCGTGGCGCTTGCGAATGCGCTCCTCAAGCGTTGAACGATTCTGTTTGACACGGATCCATTCCATCGTTGGCGGCTTGGAAGAGTTGCCGTTCATCAGTTGTTGAGGCTGTTTACCTCTTCTGTTCTTCAGATCCGCCTTGTAGCGGACTCCGTCAACGAACTCCATTGCCTTCGCGTATTGTCGCGCCAGGCGTTGACGTTGCCTCTGGCGGGCTCTCTTTGAGAGAGTCACCACGCCCTCAACGGCGGAAGAGTTGGCCAGAACAGATCTGACCTGGTTGGAGGTTGGTAGAACCTCACCCGATGCAACTTTGGCATCGATCGGGGTGAGATCTTCGTTGGTATTTTCTACTTTTTTATACCAACAAACTTTTCTCCTGGAGGAGAATTTCTTGGACTTGCGGGGGGAGGTGGATCCGGACGAGGATGACAGATACTCCTCGAACTTTTGTTGGTCGAATTCGTACTCGACCTCCTCCTCGACTGGGATCAAGATCCGCGGCTGCGACGCTTCGACCTCGGCAGTGAGATCGTCGGCTCCCACTGTGGTCGCCAGATTGTTCGCGGGAAAAGTTGTTTTCTTCATTGAATTCATCGTTCTCTCAAGTAACTATTTTTCGATTACAAAAGATCCGATCTTTTTATAAGATCCGGTTACAATGAAATCAAAGAAAAATAAAATAAAAATTACAACTTTCCTTTTTTGAACGGATCGCAAGATCCTGTTTTACGGTCTCTTGCTTTTGTAGGTTCTTTGCCTGTGCCGGGGTTAATCCGTAGACCACCACGTGATCTAGATCCGGTCGGATCTACACAGTATAACGGGTATTATTTCACCAATGAAATAATAGCCGGGGGGATTAGTTCACCAAGAAAATAATAGCCCAAGTATCGAAATCGACCAAGCGAATTCGAGACTCTTCTCGGGATCAAAGGCCAAGCTTTGATCCGGAGGGAAACCGTGTAGATCTCAGATCTGATCTCTCTCGAACTCCTACCTAATATAGCGAGGATGATCGCCAAGAACCAGATCTGAGAGTCTGAGTCTTCTAAGCTTGAAATCCGAAGGCGAGTCTTCAATTCAGCAGAGTTTCGGCTCTCCAAAATCCAACCTCCACAAATGAGCCCCTACCCTCCTATTTATAGGTTTTCAAATCAGATCTGGGCTCAGATCTGGGCCCAGATCTGATCTGAGCCTAGGTGGCTCGGCCTTGGCCGAGCCACCAAGAGGTGGCTCGACTGCCGAGCCACCTCAAGGTAGCTCGGCCTTGGCCGAGCCACCAAGAGGTGGCTCGGTTTCGGCCGAGTCTCTCTTGGTGTTGTTTTTTTTCGCCGTTGTGTCCGTTTTCCGGTTCTGTGGTTGATTTATCCGGACTTCATTCGTTGACCTGATTTGGCTGTAAATCTGGGTCCTGATTTGGCAGTAAATCCACTTTTGAATTTGAGTCCGAAACTGATCTTGATTCGATCTTGATTCGTTCGAGTCCGCTCTTGGTTGGATGACTCGTTGATTCACCAAACCGTTAACTTGATTCTGCACGCGAGTGGATTTATTCCGTTGTTTGCATGTGGTTCGTTAGCCTCATAGCCTCGTTAATCCGCTTCGTCGCGTATCACTTGGCTTCGGTGTTGTGGACTAACGATCGTATTTGGATACGTTGCCCGATGGTTGGTTTGTCGAATTGATGTCGTCGAGCTGTGTTAAGGGACCTATAGGTAGTTTTATACGCCTACAGGTGAAGGCTGACACTATGCATCCTTGAGAGAATTTCATCATCCCGATCGAGGTAGAATTGCTCCAAAGCATGAGATCAGGTTGTCCGAGACTCCAAGACCAAGATTCTCTTGTCGAGATACCGCTTGGGAGTGAATCTGTAACCCGCGGATGGTTCCTTGCCATGGCGAGGGCCTTCCCTCAATGAGCCGATCACCATCGTCTTTAGCTCCCCCCACACATTCAGGCTAAACTCATCAATACAGTGGGGGGAAGGACCACTCAAAGCCACCCCCTAGAGCCAAAGTTGCATCGGCCATCGTCGTCTCCTTTACTGGCAGAGGTGGGGCCACCTCCTCCTCAATCGTGGATGACGCCTCAACTGGTGCCTTGCCATGCCTATGGGTCGACTCAGGTAGAGGAGATTGGGTCATCTCCTCTTCAACTTGAACCTCAGCCTTAGCAAGTTCGGCCACCTCCACTCCCCCCCCCCACAGGCTGAGTGGGGGATGCTTCATCAAGGATGGCGATCTCGGTCACATCGAAGGGAGGAGCACTTAGGGCTGGGGATGTTGGCCGACTTCTAAGATTGGGAAAGGAGCACTTGCCTCTGCTATTCCCCCCCGAGCCAGTCCAAGTTGGCTCGGTGTTCCCATGAGGACCTTGGATTCTTGCCCTCTGTGGCTTTCCCTTCCTCTTTTCTAACCTCTCAACCTGAGCAGTTGCACTCGGCCTTGCTAGCCGAGCTGTGATTTTGGCAGCATTCGCCACCACCTCCTCAATCTCCGTGGGGGCCAACTCGGCCCTTAGATGCTTCTACGGCCTAATTGCTGACCCCGACTATGCCTCACCCGACTCTTTTAGTAGAAGAACTAATACCGCCACTCGGATGGTGATTCCTCTATCGGAAGAATTCTTGATATACTTGTTCGCGGGAAAATTGGTGTCTTTCTTCATTGATATCATTGCCATCTTAGTTAACAACTTTATGCGTTACAAAGATCCGGTCTTTTTATAAGAGCCGGTTACAATGAAAATCAAAATACGAAAAAAAGAAAGATTACAATTTGTTTCCTTTTATGTCGAACGAATCG
>BQKN01000653.1:394819-439184 GCA_022839385.1 Asparagus kiusianus | reverse complement strand
GGGGGCGGTTTCTTTGCCACCTCCTTCTGCAGCCTTCTACGGGCTTCTTCAATTTGAGCCCTTGCTTGCGCTGAGAGTGCGCGGCGCTTGTGAATGCGCTCCTCAAGTGTTGAACGATTCCGTTTGACGCGGATCCATTCGTTGGTCGGCGGCTTGGAGGAGTTGCCACTCATCTGTTGTTGAGGCTGCTTGCCTCTTCTGTTCTTCAGATCCGCCTTGTAGCGAACTCCGTCAATAGATTCCATGGCCTTTGCGAATTGTTTCGCAAGGCGTTGCCGTTGCCTTTGGCGGGCTCTCTTCGAGAGAGTCGCTACGCCCCCTGCGACAGAAGGGTTGGCCAGAGTAGATCCGACCTGGTTGGAAATTGGGGAGATCTCACCCAATGCAGCTTCGGCATCAAACGGGGCGAGATCTTCGTTGGTAGCTTCAACATCTTCGTACCAACGAAGTTTCCTCTTGGGGGAGAACTTTGGAGACTTGGACTTGCGGAAGGAGGTAGATCCGGACGAGGACGACAGGTACGCCTCGAACTTCTGTTGGTCGAACTCGTATTCGACCTCCTCCACGACCGGGATCGGGATCCGCGGCTGCGACGCAACGATCTCGTCGGCGAGATCGGTGGCTCCCACTGTGGTCGCCAGATTGTTCGCGGGAAAATTGGTGTCTTTCTTCATTGATATCATTGCCATCTTAGTTAACAACTTTATGCGTTACAAAGATCCGGTCTTTTTATAAGAGCCGGTTACAATGAAAATCAAAATACGAAAAAAAAGAAAGATTACAATTTGTTTCCTTTTATGTCGAACGAATCGCGAGCTCCTGTTTTGCGGTCACTCGCTTTGTGTGGGTTCTTTGCCTGCGCCGGGGTTGTTTGCCGTGGACCACCGCGTGATCTCGATCCGATCGGATCTACACGATATGACGGGTATTATCTCACGAAGAAAATAATAGCCGGGTGGGGTACTAATTCACCAAGGAAATAGTAGCCCAAGTGTCGAAATCGACCAAGCGAATTCGAGACTCTTCTCGGGATCTAAGAACCAAGCTTAGATCCGGAGGAAAATCGTGTAGATCTCAGATCCGATCCCTCTCGAACTCTTGCCTTATTTGGCGTGGATGATCGCCGAGCACCGGATCTCAAAGTCCAAGTCTTCAATCTTCTAAAGCTCCAATCTTTTTTAGATCTCAGATTCTAATCCGGCAGAGCTTCGACCCTCCAAAATCCAACCTCCGAAACAAATGAGCACAAGGCCTATTTATAGGCGCTCGAAACTGTGCCCCGTGCACAGAACAGGGCCTAGCCACCCTAGGGTGGCTCGGCCACCGAGCCACCTCAGGGTGGCTCGGCTTGGGCCGAGCCCCCGGGTGTTCCGTCGTTTCGTCCGTCGTTCGGGTTCCGATTCGGGTTCCGATTCGTTGTTGATTTGGACTTTGATTCGGTTGTGTGGTTGACTTGTTCGGATTCGATTCGTTTTGATCTGATTCCTGATTTGGCAGTAAACCCACTTCTGAGTTCGAGTCCGAAACCGATCTTGATTCGATCGTTATATCACCGAGTTCGCTCTTGTTTAGATGACTCGGTGATTCCCCGAAACGTTGGTTTGATTCCGCGTGCGAGTGGATGCATTCCAATGCTTGGGTGCGATTTGTTGGCTTCGTCGCCTCGTTAACCTGCTCCGTTGCGTATGGCTTGGCTTCAGCGTTGGCGGGATAACGGTCGTGCTTGGATACGTCGCTCGATGGTCTGTTTGTTGAATTGGCGTCATCGAGCTGTGATAAGGGACCTATAGGCAATTTTATACGCCTACAATACTGATGACTCGAACAATGGACTGTTAGGACACATGTATATGAGCCTACTTTTGAATCTTGTTTTGATGATTTTGCAAACAATTTATAATATGTTTTTCAGTATTTGTTTTGTTCCAGGTTGAGTAACTCAAGAGTCACATTTATAACGAAGCTTATTCAATTCAAGTCAGATCCAAGATTTAGCTTCTCATGCATATCAACTTGGTACAACTAGAATAGGACTTTATATTGTGTGAATATATCTCAAGCTCAATATCCACATAACACACACTTTTGGTTTTAATGTGATTTTGACAATATAATGAGATATTAGTGTATAGACTTAAAATTTACTTTATACAACTATTGTTTAGTCTATAAATTCATTTGAAAAGGTTTCATATCCTTGTTTATCTCATTTGTCCAAAACTAAGAATATTATACACTCGTTTTACATGCTTTTGCAAAACTGAGAGATTTTACAAACGGAGAATCACATTTGGAAAATTTCTTTTGAAACATGCTCATTTATATGTTTATAAACTATTCTACAAATTTTACAGTTTTTGGAATTTATTTGATATTTTTAAACATAGTTTAAAGTTTAGTTTTTCTCTGCAAATCTGGTCTGTGCATGTATAGTCGACTCATAAGTCGACTCACGAAGTGCAGCGGAGTTGTGATTTTTCGTCTGCTGAGTTAACTCATATAAGCCGACTCATTAGTCGACTCATAAGTTGACTCATGAGTCGACTCATAAGTCCACTTATCAGAGAGTCGTTGCACAATAACGGCTAGTTTTCTGTTTTTGTGTGTTTATGATTTTTTGGTCTTTTTCTTTGGGTTTTAGCTGATGTATTGAGATGCTATAAATACCCATATGCTCTGAATTCTTTTTTAACTAAGAAGATTCCTTAATCAAGTTTTAAAAGAGTTTAGTTTGTGTTTAAGAGGTGTTTAAGCCTTGTTTCAAGTTTGGTTTGAAAAAGAGTTTGTTTTACAAAGAGAAGCTTGCATCATTTGTTGTGGAGTTCATCCTCAATATCCAAATCATCCTCTCTTTGTAGAGAAGTTTTCCTAACTCAACTTTCTAGCATTTATTTCTTATTAATTTTATTGCTAGTCCTTATTGAGTTAGAATTTATTTAAACTTATTTATCACGCACCCTTATTGAGCTTGTTATATCTCATATAATATATTGTTGGGTAGTGGTATGTGATTTAGTGAGAGTGAGCTTAATTGAGTTCTCATCAAGTGTAGAGAACAACCATTATTATATTTTGCTTATTGAGAGATCACTTGTAATACACCTGTACACCGAGAGGAGTGTGTGGTGAGGACTGAGTCGATATCGAGAGGAGTGGCGTCAGTGGCCTAGTGAGAGGTGATAATTCCGAGCACTTGAGCGAGTCGATACGTGAGGACCAACACTTGAGGTTGTAGCTTGTGTATGTACATTGTGAGATTTTGTGAGAGTTGTCGATTGACTTGATAACCGAGTGTGTAGAGAAGTTCCGGCTTCCAAACCAGGTGTGTCGTGATAGTGGAGACCTCCTCAAGGTGAGGAACGGAGACGTAGGTCATGGGGACCGAAATCCGTGATCATATCTTGTGTTTGAGTTTGCCTTGTGTACTTTATTTTGTGCTTGTATTTTTCTTTCTGACTTATATATCTCCTGCAGGTTTTAAATAATCAATGATGTTTTTAAATTGGCATAAAATTGAATTAGAATAGCATAAGACCCTAATCACCCCCCCCCCTCACAAAGGGAGACATTCACCAGGAAGAGCTAAAAGTGCCTCAATGGTAGGATTATCATAGGTGACATCCATCAACAATTTGTCTCCACGAGGCAAACCAAGGATATCAAACAATTTGTCTGTAGAGAATTTGATGTGGGTATCTTTTACTTTAGAGACAATAGTACAAGTTCTGGAATGAGGGGACTCAAGGTGGAGATTTGCATAGAAAAGATACACTAAGTGAGGATAAAATGGAAAGTCATTCTTAGTGCTAAGGAAATCAACCATAATTGCATTTCTAAAAAACAGTTTCCAGACCAAAATGAACAAAGTCATCAAATTTAACATATTTACCAGGAAAGGGTTAAGATGACACAATTCACGATAATTAGGGATTAAATCCTCATGTTCAAGATATTTTCATAATATTCAAGATTAGAGGAGGAGGGAGGAGGAGCATTGGAAGATAAAGGATGATCGCTACCAGTCCTACGACGTTTAGACACAATGTCAGACATGATTAAGGCAAGTGCAAACAAGATGAACTCAGTTTTAAGAGAAAAATACAAACCCTAGAAATTTCTAAAGAACCCTAGATGAAAGTTCTAGAGGGTAAAACAAGGAGTGATAGGGAGGGGTATACCTTGACAAAGGAGGACCAAGAGGAGACAAGGTCACTGCTAAGCCCAGAGGTGGAGGAACGACGAAATGAGCAGATGGAAGAGGCGATTGACGTAAATGAAGAGAAAGAAGGGGATCGGTTCTTCTAAGGGAATTTTGAAGGTGAGGATGAGGTCAAAGACACATGGATGGCTGGGATAAGGTCTCCAAAAAGTATCTTGGTCAAACGTTTCCAAAGCCAAGAGAATCCAATAAGAAAATAACCCATACCTAAAAGCAATAGCCGTAAGTCGACCTATAAGTAGACTCATTTGTCGACCAATAAGTCGACTCATTAGTCGACCAATAAGTCGACTAATAGCCTGAAAAACAATTTTTTAAAGATAATCTATAATATGTTTGTAGTATTTTTTAAAGATAAAAAGTTTTCATACTTAATTATGCTTATAAAACCACATGTCAACCATATCTCAGTAACCATTTAAAAAGTTTTCTTAAAAGATATTTACGTATGTAGTATTTTCACAAGAAAACAGTTTGAGACACATATTATAAAACAAAACAAAAATCATAAAAGAAACTCAAATTATTTTGTAAAGGCACCCAAGTGTTTTTGGTGCCGAAAGAATTTGCGATATGACTTCCATCTTTTAAATCAAAGGCCCTAGGGTTATGAACCCAATTGGGTGTGTTTTGTGTACGGATACGGTCAAAGCAAAACTTGTATACATGACCCATATGATTGCAATTTGTGCAATGTAGAGTTTAGAATGGTTTGCGTTGACCAATTTTTTGTGCACGTGTCTCATTGGCAAAAATATGATTGTCTTGAAATTTATTTTGCAAACGAGAAATTCTTTTTAAGTCAAAACAAAACTTGGTCAAATGACCCAAACGACCACAAAAATTACATTTATACACATGGGCATGTTTATGATCATTATGTGTGTGAACATGTGAATGAGATGGAGAAGCTTGATGGTGTACATGATCATGTATAGGCTTGTTTAATTTTTGAGCATTTTGACAAGTTTTAGCTAGGTGGCCTTTACGACCACAAATAGAACATTTGTGAACTTTGTCATACATGCGTTCATAGTGTATAGGATTCTTAGAAGAGTTTATATTTGACTTAGCAATACAAGTGTTTAGTGTTGAATCTAATGTGGATATGTGTTGTCTGATTTGATTCAACTCATCAATATGTATACAAGCATTACTACAAGAAGTAGGATGGGCACAATCATTTACCATGGTCTTTAAGTTATTTTTACTAATCTCTAACTCAAGCATAATATCACATTTATCATGAAGCACTCTAGCATTTTCTAATCTCAATTTCTCATTGTATTCTTTAAGATTTATATTTTCATTTGCAATGAAATCAAACTTGGTAGCCAATGTTTCATGTGAGGATTTTATTTCAACATGCTTGCTTTTTAACTCAATATAGCTATGTTTTAATTTTTTATGGTCATGCAATAATTTCTCAAATTCATGTGCAAGCTCATCAAAAGTAATATCATCATCATTGTCGAGCTCGCGTACCTCACTAGGGTTATCTCCTAGTGGTTCCATACATGAAGATAAGACTCCTTTAGATTTTGAAGCGGGATTTTCCAACCCTTGTCGGATGGCCTCCAAATCACCTTGATGTATTTCTATTAAGTTCCAAAGCTCGTAAGCACTATCAAAAGAATCAAGAATGTTAGCAAAAGATAAGCCAAAGGCATTGATTAAGAATTCTAACAAAGACTTGTTTAAAGTAAATAATCTTTTGTCATCATTATTCCACTTGGATTTCTCCTTAGTGGGAACTCTATAAGCACAATCGATAACTTTCCAAATATCAATATCATTAGATCTAGCAAATAGCTTAAATCTAATACACCATTGTGCATAGGAAAAATTATCTAATCTAGGAGCAATATTTGTAGCATAACCAAGAGACTAGGTGCATTAAACATATCCATGATATATGAATCAAGAAAGCAAATAAGATAAAAATAATATTAGCAAGATAAAGACTTGGATCTTTAACTAAAGGCGATTAGTCCTTAAATCAAAAAGCACCAAGCTCTGATACCAATTGTTAGACCCTATGGTAAAAATGCCTCCAATCTAGCTAAACTTGTTGGTCGGATCATATGTTACAACATCATCCCTAAGACAGGGGCATACAATCATTATTCTCATGATCTTACTCGTGCCATCTATGCTATTATAGGGAATGTTAATGTTCATTGGGGAAAAGTTCTTTTTGATATCCTAGCATCCGATCCCTCTACCTTTATCCCTTTTGGTGCTCTTCTCACCAAAGTATTCCTCCACTTCGGGGTTGATTTGACTGATGAAATCCACCTTCTAGTTCATCCTCTTTTTGATAGATCAGTCTCTCGTAGGATGGAGTTACCTGTCTCTTTCCATGAGCTTCATAATCCTCCAGCTCGTGCTCATTCTCCTGATCCTCTTGATTCTGATAGAGAGTTTCCTCCTCCCAGTCATAGCCCTACAGCTGAGCATCTCCCATCTCATACCCCTAGTTATATTGAGGATCTCTTTGCTTGGATGGAGTCTTATCATGCTGAGGCTGAGTTTTGGCATCATCAGGATCAAGTGAGATTTGATATGATAGAGGAGTCTCATAGGGATCTCAAGACTAGACTTGATATGTTAGATGATTCTCATACGGATCTTAGGATGAGATTTGCTGAGATTGAGTCCACTCAGACAGATATTAGGGAGTCTCAGGATGCTATTAAGAGGGAGCTTGGTGGGATTAGGAATCATCAGCATACTGATTTGGAGATCCTTACTGGCAGATTTGACGATCTTTTCAGGGCTGTTCAGCATCTTTATCCTCCACCGGGTCCAGGGCCATCTACTCCATGAGGACTGTTATCCTTTGGCTCGTGATATGTTCATTTGGTTTATGTTTTGTTGGACAATGTTTTTATTTTTTATGATGTAGTAAAACTCTATGTTTTGTTGGGATGTTGCTTGTCTTCAACTATGTGGTTTGACTCTTCTGGCTTGCAAATGTAGTGTGTTTCAGTGCTAAATGACGTCTTATGTATATTACAATATAGTATGTTTGGATGTTTACATTTGCTATCTTATACCTCATGATTTTTTTTGTAGCAAATGCATGCCTATATAGGATGACTATATTACCCCCATAATCTCATCTTTTATATATCCTTGTGGCTTTTAAATAGGGGGAGCAATCCCTATTTCTTTTTTTCTCACTCGTGCTTATAGGAAGGGGGAGTTCTCACTCTCCTATTTTTTTCCCCTTTTCGATGGTGACAAAGGGGGAGAATATGTGAGTATATTGCTTTGTATCTTCATTGAACTGTATTTATATATCAAATTGCAAAATTGTTTGTCATCATAAAAAAGGGGGAGATTGTTAGGACTCATGTATATAAGCCTACTTTTGAATCTTGTTTTGATGATTTTGTAAACAATTTATAATATGTTTTTCAGTATTTGTTTTGTTCCAGGTTGAGTAACTCAAGAGCCACATTTATAACTGTTTTTGTCAAAAGTTAGCTTTTCCATTGCTTTCAAACCTGTTACATCGTTTATCGATTACAAGTTCAAACTGGAAGAAAAGTTAATCTTTTTATAAGATCTTCTTACAATAATAAAGATTACAACTTTATCAAACAAAACGCAACAGTAGTTTATCTCCCGCTGCTTTGCGTGGGATCTTTGCCTGTGCCGAGGACGCGTTAGTCCGTGGACCACCGCAGATCAGACCCGATAGACAATATAATTACGCTCTTGTTTCACAAAGGAAACAATTGCGGAAGCGACAATCACGACCAAGCGAGATTGTGGCTCTTCTCGAGATTAAAACCAAGTTTAATCTGGAGGAAAGAAGGGGAAAGAATCACAACCCTTTCGAAGGGCTTTCTTTATGAAAGTATTCGCCAAGATCTGATGATTCTCCTCTGAAATTCGTGGTTACCTGGACAATTTGACAGCACCTCGCCTTCTCAACTTCAGATCCTCTTGAAAGAAGACCATAGGCTTCTATTTATAGGCTTTTGGAGATGTGTTTTTGGATAAGAACTGATGTTTAAACGTCATCTGCAATTAATAACCACTTAAACGCGTTTAGGGATAACCTCAAAACAGTTAGGGAGGTCTTGGGACAAAAGAATCCTTAAAAATCATTGAAATCCGCATTTTGGGAGGTTTAGGAGTTAAAAAGAGTCGTGGTGGCTCGGGACTGTGCGAGCCACCATTTGGTGGATCGAAGCAATAGGGTGCAGGAATCTAGCGTCGCAGTTGAAGGTGCATCTTATTTGACTTTGTTGTAAGTCTGGTGAGTCGAAACAATTTGTATTTTGACTCTTGACCTTTCTTGTAGATGCGATAACAGAGGGTCAAGGTGACGAAGGGGTTTCCCGAGGCGCATCTTTTGAAGAGGAGGGTGCAGCCTCACTTGATCCGGTATCGGCCTCTGAGGACATGCTGCTCGATGATATGTTGATTGAACAAGCCCAATATGAGGCCGCCGATCCAATAATCACAACTGATTCGCTTGCAAGTATGGTTATTATTCCCATGTTTCACTTATTTACTCGTGATCTTTCATTTAATCATCGGAGGGTTCTAATCGTAGGACCAGTCATTAAGACTGATACAACTATTCCTAACGGAAAGTCTGGTGAATCTGAGGGTCTCGATTTCTTGCTTTTGGCAGGGGTTGTTATTGACGCTCGGTCATCAGGCTTCCAGCAACAACTCCCGGTTTCCTTGGGAATGCCAACTACCGTTCCTGCTACAACTATTAGCGGGAGTTCGACTGAACAGGCCGTGAGACCAACTGAAGAAGTTGGTGCTTCAACGGCTGCTACACCCGTAACGCTTCCTGTGATACATGAAGTTGAGCGACCAGAAACGGGTGTAGTGCGTTCGGTTGGAGAAAGCTCTTCGGGGACTGGTAAATCCCACGCGATATCTTTTTTTTATTTTTTCTGACTTATAATTATGGGATATTTATGATCTTGCGCTTCCTTTTTTCTTTTGTTGTTGCAGGATTGTCGTCTCAACTTCGCGAGGTCATTGATGCTTTATTATCTAACGACGACCCGGATAAGCTCCTCATTTGCTTGGAAATCGGAAATTTCTTTAATTTTGTAGAGTCGTTAATCGACAAACTCCTGGAGAAGAGGATCCCTTTTAACCACTTTCGACCGGTCCTTGAGCGCAAAATAGCCTTAATAAAGGACACTAGCTCTCTCAATATAACTGATGCTTTGACTGACAATGTGAATCAATTAGAGCGCGAATTTGTGAAACTACAAGAGTTCCAATCTGTTGGTGCTTCTGGCTATGTTGTTGCGCGAATGAAGGCTCATCTGTAGACATGGCGTGAATCTCGAGCATCCATTAGGCTTGGGATTCAAGCGTAGAGGAAACGTGTCGACCAAGTGGAGGAAGTTCTTTCAGAAAGATTGGCTCATTTACGCGAAATCGACTCGTCGTTAGCCTCCATTGATGTCGAAATAGCGGAGTTTGAACAGAAACTGGCGGAGGCAAAACAACAAAGAGCTATTTTAGAGGTGACCAAGGCCGGGGAGGAGCATAGCAAAGCCGTCATGTCTAGCAAAGTGGCGCTCTCGAGGGAAAGGTTGGCCAAAATGGAGGAAGAAGCTGTCCAACTCCTATCTGTTTCTGAGGAATCTTTCAAGGCGGAGCTGCAGCGTGAGCTTGAACGTACTTATGCTGAGGAGTTAACCAAACTAGAGCAGCAAATTGTTAGTCATAAGTTCAATATAAAGTGACTGTAGCTGTTGTATCTGAACACTTGTTTTTGTTAGTGATACGCGTATTTTGTTCAGTCTATTTTAATTCTTATTATGATTTCTCACTCTGTTTAGAATAGTCAACCATAATACTTATAGGATTTTTGGCAAATCCTCAGCCATCAACGGATTTGACATGCCTTTACCGATTACCGTTTGAATCGGGCTAGCCTGTAAATTATCTAGATCCGTTTCACAAGTAACGTTGTGCTAAAGGAATGAACTCCTTTAGACTCAATGCTACGAATTTGAATACGCAGAGTTCGTCTTTCTTAAGGTAAGAGACTAACCGGCAGTGCGTATTAGGCGCCGACTTATCTCTACTTAGGATTCGAGATAAAATTCCCCATACTTGTAAGGTATGGACTACAGAGTTATTAGAATGTAGTGTTTTTTTACAGCACAAAGACGAACCTAATACTGAAGATGATGAATTTTATATTCTATCATTGGCTGCAGAAGAAACTTAAAGTGGGATCTCCACTTCAAGAATCTGTGAGATGAAACTAAGAATGGGATCTCCACCCTGAGAATCGAGAGGATTCAGTTAACCCTAACTTTTATAGGATTGGTTATCTGATCCGGAAAATAAGTCTTCTTGTTTATCAAGATAAAATTCGGAGTCCAGTCCTAACTTTTATAGGTTTGGCTGTTCGAAAGGAATGAAGGCCTTCGTTATCGAAAGGGAAATCGATTTGAAAGTGGGCCTCTCATTCATGGAAGGAATCGAGAGGAGATTTTTGGTTGTGGGAGTACAAATCATAGTTGAAGTTTGACCAGACTTGGCCCAAAGAACTTTGCTAGGCTCGCCGTGAACCGATCTGATAGTGAAGGACGGTGAGAACTCTTTTGTGAGGAAAGATTGATCCTAAAGAGTGATCAAATCTCATCTCAACAAGAGAGTACTTGGAAGATTTCAGTGGGAGTTCTTTATGACCAGACATGAACTGTTTAGATGACGGGTCTTTATTTAGAACAATCGGTTGATTTCGGGTTATCCTTAAGAATATCATATATGACATTCTCCAGGAACTTCCCGTTAAAAACAAATCTGTTGTGAGCATACAAAGGATAATATTTCTTCAGAAACTTGCTATTTATTGGCACCATGATTTTATCACCGTTTTTGGTGATTAGGCGATATGCACCGTATGAGTAGATTGTCTTTATCATAAACGGTCCTTCCCATTTGGGTTGAAACTTACCTTTTTTCTTGGAATTAAGTATCATAGGCGATATGCACCGTTTGAGTAGACGTTTATGGTGATGTTCTTCCGTCGTCATCCCTGTTGCGAGAGCGATACGAAGGGATGAAATCTGAATTTCCAAAGGAAGAACAGCTTCGCATCCATACACTAGTGAATACGGAGTGGCCCCGGTAAGCGTACGGACCGTGGTAAGATAGGCCCAAAGGGCTTTGCCGAGTTTGTCATCCCAGTCTCGCTTATTAGTTTTCACGAGGTTTGACAAAATCTTTATGATTGTCTTGTTGAATGCCTCAGCTAATCCGTTTGCTGTAGGATTATATACTGTAGAAGAGACGTCTTCAATTCTGAATTTTTCGCAGAATTTAATGAAAGCGTTGCTCATAAACTGAGGACCATTGTCGTGTATAATTTGTCTTGGAATGCCATATCGGTAGATGATGTGGTGTTTGATAAATTTGACGATATCGCTTGTCTTCACTTCTTTGAGTGGGACTGCTTCGGCCCATTTTGAAAAATAATCGGTGATTGCCAAAATAAAGCGGTCACCTTTAACTGATGGTGGGAAGATAGGACTAACGATATCCATTCCCCAAGTCTTAAATGGCCATGAAGTAGCCAAGGGGTGGAGGTGTTCCGGGGGTTGGTGCATGTAATTTGCGTGTGTTTGACATGCATGGCACCGTCGAGCGTAGCAACAGCGTCTTTGACCATGGTTGGCCAATAATATCCCATTCTTCTGAGTCGATCATAGAGCATGGGACCGGGTTGATGTGCACCGCAGATTCCGTCATGAGCTTCTTTAAGAGCCTCTTCTGCCTCCCTGGTTGAGAGGCATCGGAGCAATAACCCATCGTATGCACGACGATATAATGTATGGGTTGTCGAATTGTAATAGAATCTCGGAGCTCTTCTTCGAACCGAGTCCCTTTCTTTTACATCCTGTGGCAAAATGCCATGCACCACGTAGTCAATTATAGGAAATCTCCAGTCTTGGGGTTCGAGATCGATCCTAGACATATACGCTTCCTTAACGTTAATGTCGTAATCCGGTACAAACAATTGGTGGGTTCTAACGGTAATGGATTGTTCAGAGTCAGGAGGTTGTGCCAAAGATACCGATAATGCTGCCAGCGCATCTGCGTATGCATTCTGAAGTCGCGGAATGTACTCAATGAAGAATTGTTCGAACGAGCTTGCCATTTCGATGGCCGCCTTGTGATACGATACAAAGTCTTGATTCCTGACTTCGTATTCTCCTCGGATTTGGTTGACTATTAGTTGAGAATCGCCAAAAGCCTCGAGATATTCGACCCCCAGCTCTTTGATGAAACTAAGTCTGATTAGTAGTGCGTTATATTCAGCCATATTATTCGAACATTTTTCTATCAATGAGTAGGCTCGGGGTATCACATGTTTTTCCGGCGAAACTAGGACAACTCCAACTCCTGCGGAGATTCTGGAATTACCGGGAGCGCTTGCTGTATTGGTTGCTCGTGAAGCTCCATCGAAATATAGCTGCCATACTTGCTGATGACATGTAGTATTAACTTCGTGAGCTTCATCGGCAAATCATCATACAACTCAGCTGTATCCGCTATGAGGTTAGCCGCTAGAAGATCACAAATCGCTTGTCCTTTGACCGACTTCTGTTGTTTGAAGTGCAGATCGTATTAAGACATGAGTAGGGCCCACTTTGCTAGTTTCCAATTCATAGAGGCTGGCTGTGTCATAAATACTCGGACCGGATTAACATTGGAAATAACATAAATCGTTTGTCCTACCAAGTAATGACGCATCTTTTGGACAACGAATACTAAGCGAGGCATTCTTTCTCAATCATTGGATACCAAGACTCAGCAGCAACCAATGTTCGACTCAAGTAATAAATGGCCTGCTCGTGACCGTTGTCATCGTCATGTGCAAGTAAAGCACTTAACGAGTGGTTCATCGCTTTAATATAAATTAAGAATGGCTTACCTGACTTCGGTGCTACAAGAACGGGAGGATTCGCTAAATATGCTTTAATATCCTCGAATGCCTTTTGACAAGCGTCATCCCAGACGAATGATACACCTTTCTTAGTGAGTTTGGAAAATGGCTGACATTTCCCAGATAGATTTGAGATGAACCGACGTATATAGGCCAGCCGTCCCTGCAATACTCGGAGTTCCTTGAGATTTCTTGGGGGTTACAGCTCATGTATTGCTTTTACTTTGTCGGGGTCAATGCGGATACCCGTCGTAGTGACGACAAATCCTAGAAACTTACCGCTGGACATTCTAAGAAAAGACTTGGTGGGATTCATTTTTAATTGGTGAGTTCGCATGAGGTCGAACATTGTCCTTAGATCTTTGATATGATCGTCTTTGTTACGACTTTTCACCACCAAGTCATTGACATAGCATTCAACAGTTTTTCGGAGATGTTCTTGGAAAATCTTAGACATTGCCTGTTGATAAGTGGCGCCTGCATTCTTCAATCCAAAAGGCATGACTGTATAGTAGAAAACACCCAAAGGTGTCCTGAATACAGTATGTTTTTCATCCTCTGGGTACATCTTGATTTGATTGTAACCCGAAAACCCATTCATAAAGGACATTCTCTCAAACCCACACGTGTTATAGATAATAACATCTGTGATGGGGAGAGGAAAATCATCTTTTGGACACGCATTATTCAAGTCTCTAAAGTCGATGCATATCCTTATTTTCTCATTTTTCTTGAGGACTAGAACGATGTTCGCGAGCCAATCTGGATGTTGTTCTTCCTAGATAAAACCAGAATCGATTAATTTTTTAACTTCTTCTTCAATCGCTTCCATGATTTGCGGGAGGAACCGTCTTTGCTGTTGTTTGACAGGTTTTGCATCCGATTTGATGTTAAGATGGTGGGCTACCACGTTCGCATCAAACCCTGGTATATCTTCATAATTCCAGGCAAAAACATCTATGAATTCTCTGACAAGGGAGATTAACTCCTCTTTTTCATCCGGTGGAAGACTATCACTTACGAATATGGGCTTTGGATTCGCTTCATCACCCATATTCACCTGGATCACTTTATCTTCGGTAGGAGGCTCTCTTTGCTCGAATCGGTCTCCATACTGAATATTCAGATGATGAATCCATGGGTCCTCCCACGTTGGCAACTGATCATCTTCTTGTATCGTAGAAAGATCGACCGTGGTCATATTTGACATCAGGCCTTTGAATACTTTTCCAAGGCTGACATCTGAGTCCCAATTAGAAGAGTCGGAAGAATACCCATCTTGATTTGCTAAGTGGTCGATGACTTGCTAGCAACATTCGTCATCAGAAGCATAGCCCAGACCCCTCTTATAGCCATAATAGTTATCGGGTTTTCCTTTTGGTACATAGGCCATACGAGGTGGAACTCGTGGGCCTCGACCAAAACAAAGACCTTCTTCGAGCGCAAAATTGTATCCCTATTTTTTCATGAAATCACGTGCCTGTTGACTATATCTGGATGAATGAAGGCCAGATCTCTCATCATCTTTATCTTCGTTTGAAAAGAGATACGATGGCGGAGATACTTCCCCTTTACTGAAAACTAACTCCTCTTCACCCCCTGCTTTAGCAGGAATGACGAATGTTGTTCTAAACGAGTCTTGGAAGCGCTTTTTCATGAAGCAAGATGACTGAAGCGGCATGTGCATGTCGGGATTATCGTACAATCCCTACATTACATTAGGCAAACACCGTAAGTACTCTAAATTACCATTTATTACTTCTTCAGCAAGTTGCCAGTTACAACTATCGTCTGACGATTCACCATCGTCAAGACCGATTACAAAGGGTACAATGTCATTCAGTACAAAACTATCATTGTAATCAATCCTGGCTTCGGTGTCAGCTTCTTCCCCACTATCTGTGCCTTGAGCCGATGATTCAGTATCAGATTCAGCACTGTAAAGGAGGGAATCGGTAAAGTAGTTTTCTAATCCCTTAAACGGTTGCTTATCTGCGACCACCATCTTGACTTCATTATTGGTGTCTATATATTTTAAACACTGATAAAAAGTAGAGGGAACTATAAGATTACCATGGATCCACGGTCAACCCAATAGTAAATTATAGGAAGTTTCCGCATCGATTACGTAGCATGTAACTTCGGACTTTAAATCCCCAAGTTGGCACTTTATCCGGATTTTACCCAAAGATCTAGATCAACTGGTATTGAACCCGTATATAATGGTACCTGTGAAAGACAGCTTGCTCGCTGGGATTCTGAGGTTGTACATCAACCGGAGTGGCATGATGCTAACAGCGAAAACCGGATCAACTTGGATCCGGTTAACAACGCTGGAGCCAATGTATCCGGTGAAGTATAGAGGCCTATCATGCTTTGAATTCTTCACTTGCATGTCATCCTTACTGAACGTAATATAAGGGAATTGTTTGGCCGATAAATTGCAAAGCCGAACTGATGATTCTGTTTCTTCGAGGACTGGCTTGACTTGAGTAAGGAATGCGTCAGAATCAGCTAAAGCTTCTCGCAATGCTTCTCTAGTATCCTTGGAGAGGCACAATAACTCATATAAAGTTATTCTCGCTGGGATGTTAGCTAGCTGAGCCATAACATCAAAGCGGTAAGGAGTATTTGAACTTCCCGGTTTATCTCTCCTAATCGGACGATTGAACCGAGACTGCTTCTGGTTCTGAGCCTCCTGAGGTTGAGGTTCTTTCTCTTTCTGATTATTGGCCGATTTTTGTTGGGATTTTCCAGCTGGTGCAGGGGGAGTCGTGACCACCCCTAGTTCGGCTAACGTTTTGGCATTCGCGTCAGAGGTTTCGGGGTATTTATAATGATATTCATTCCCACCCCTAGTGACAAGAGCCTCTCGTTCATCTTCAGAAAGTGACAAGGTGGGGATACCTTCATCATCTTTTTCAGGAATTGCTGTGGTGGGACAGCAGGTCTTGCCCTTACTTTTGGACTTCTTTTTAGATGAGGATCCTGCCCATTGCTTATCTTTGAGCAAGTCCGGGTGGACCCAAAGAATTTCGCCGCTAGGAGTTATGTGCTGTACAAGTCCTTTCTGACGTTGTCCGTAAGGATCATCGTTGACAGTCCTCACTTGTACTTTAAATACGGGCTCTGGCTGAAACCCTGCCAGAGGGACAGAGCCAAAACTAACAGAAACCGCGTTTGCGCCCACTTTCTTTTCTTTAGGCTGCTTTGGAGTGATGATTCCAACATCAATCAAGGCCTGAATCTTGTCCTTGAGAGCGTAGCATGTCTTCGTAGGATGATGGACTGTTCTGTGGAATGCACAATATCGCGGATGTGTAACTTTCTTAGCTCCCTCATGATCAGTGATTGGAGGTAACTTAATTTTGTTATTCTCCAGCAAATACTTGAAGATACCAGGGACCTCACCTTCCTTGAAGGAGTATTCCTTCGGGAATTTTGGCTCAGAAGTTTTCTGTTGCCTTGGAGGCCGTTGTTGCCATTGAGGCGTTTGTTGCTTTGGCGCTTGTTGTTGTGGCTGCTGTTGGGGTTGTAGTTCAAATGCCTGATTCGCATCTACTGCATTCGCATGCCCCTTCCCTTTACCACGGGGGGTAAAGTTCTGTTTCTGGGTATTGTTTGCTGGTTGCCCCCTTTCAGCTTTCTTCCTTTTGAGGAAGCGTTCAACCTGCTCTCCTCGCACTTTCAACTCCTTCCATGTTTTAGATGGTGTGGTGCCCATAGCTTCTAACACGTCTAAGGAAAGGTAGTTGTGGCATGTTTGGAGGATGAATTCCTCCGTGACCGGATCTCGGCAGTTCATTGCCTTGTTCCGGAAGCGTTTGACAAAGTTCTCAACGAGCTCTCCATCTTTCTGTTTCTCTTCGAAGAGTGTTCCGATCGACACTTCAGTTTCATCGTCGAAGAAATTAGCGAGAAAAATGTTTTCCATGTCATCCTAGGTATTGATACTCCCCGGCTTAAGACGACGATACCAATCAAAGGCAGTTGCACGAAGGGTTCCTACGAATGATCGTACCATCAGAGGTTCATTGCCAGAAATGATCCCTAGGTGAGACTTGAAATAAATCAAGTGTTGAGTAGGGGAACCCCTTCCATCGAACGGTGTGAAGTTAATCAAATTGAACTTCGCTGGGTATGGAATTGAGTCCCACTCTCTCGGGTAAGGACACAGAATGCTAGTCTTTTTTACCTCTTGAGCATACATCAAAGCATTTATTTTGCTTTCTAAGTCTTTCATCTTAAGGTCTTCGCCTACATCTTTCTTCTGGCGATTTTGGGGAGGGATATTGGTACTACCCCCAGTGTTAAGGACATCTTCGGTATTTTTATCCTCAGGTGGAACATCGACATTGATATTTTCCTCCACTTCTGAGTCGCTAGCTATTTGATTGGTAGTACGGCAACGACTAGATTCACCACGCTGATTTGACAATTGCTGGAGTTGTTGGGCATGTAAATCTTTAACCCGTTGCACAGGCATATCCATTTCGATTTTAAAGTCCTCTTTCTGCTTAGCCAAAGCTTCTTGAAGGAGTTGAACCATCTGTTCAGTAGTGATCATGAATGACTCTCGAGTCTGTCCCGTGCTGGACACAGTGGCATCTGAAGCGATCGCAGAGTTAGCGTCTGATGCTTCATTGTCTGAGGACTGCCCTCTCTGAATTCTCCTATAATCTCTAGGCCTGATAGCCCCGGTTTGTAGCCAAGTCAATCGCTGAGATATTTGGGGAAAAGGTTCAGGACTGAAGCATCGCGTGGATTTTCCTTTGTCCGTCATGTTAATCGTGACTTCTGAGAATTTACGTTCTTGAACGGCCGACTTCCTTTTACGGAAACATCTTGACTTATGTCTTAGCTTTTCTGTAGAAAGTCTTTCGAACACCAAAATCCTTTGCGAGGCGGTCTTGGAGCAGTTACATTCTGATAATACCGCCTTAATGAGTTTGGTACATGGACAAAGAGAATCCGTTTCCCGGGTATTTCTCTTTCGAGATTTATTCATACCCCCAGCCTGATAGTACAACTCGTCGACATGATTATCGGAGCAACCTATCTTATACTGGCATAATTCTCCCATTCCAACGTCGTCGTCTTCTGACGAACATAGCTCTCTTTGAGGGTATAACGCCCTGTCATTATTCTTAAGAGTTGCTCGTTTGAACCCCACGCCTTCGTGCGCGTGAGGACCCAACGGGCTCTTGCACTTCAACTTGCAATCCGAGGCTAGTGGTTATCGGTACTTTCTCCGTAGGAGAGATCTTTGACTTACTGGGGCGTCGCGTACGACCCCCATTCTGACGAACCATCCATGGTTCATTTTTATGCAAAGGACCGAGACGATCTGTAATATTCACTTTGAATTAGGACAAGTCCACGCTGTCGTAAGGTCCTACTGAAGGTGAGGAAGTCATCGGAACAGAAACAAGAGCTGTCGGAGACTCGAAAATGGTCGTGGGAGGCAAAATTTCTGCAAACAGGGGATGAACGGCTTGGCGGTGACGCGGGCTAGCAGTTGGTGGCTCGACCTTGGCCGAGCCAGCAGCTGACAAGTTGGTTTTTTCGGGCCTTGTTTTGGATTTCGGCCTCCAGATTTGACGTGGTTTTGACAGTCTGTTGTCTTCATCGTTTGTTTATAATTTCTTGGCTTCTTGCACCAGAATTCTTGCATGTGCAAGTAAGGCGTGGTGTTTCTTGATCCGTTCTTCAAGAGTTGAACGGGTCCTCTTAACGGGAACCCATTCATTCGTCGTTGATTTGGAACATTCGCTCGCTTGCATTCATGGCGGTTGGTGTCTTCTAGATTTCAGGTTCGCTTCGTAGCGGATCCCATCAACTAGCTCGGAAGCTTTGGCCAACTGGCGCGCGAGGCGTTGACGTCGTCTTTGACACGCTCTCTTTGATAAGGTCGGCACGTTTTCAGTAGTGGCCTTAGCTTTGCTAGGTGTGCCTTGGGCCGCTGCGGGATGAGGATCTTGATTTTGAACCTTCAGATCCAAGTGCCTCCGCACCTTCCTTGTGGAGTCTCTCCTATTCCCGTGAGGAGAGGATGATCTGGAAGATGAGGATAAATATTCTTTATACTTTGCCTGGTCGAACTCGTACTCGACCTCCTCGTTGATCGGGATGATGATCTTTGGTTGCGACACTACAGCTTTGGGAGAGAAGCTATCGGCTTCCACTATGATCACCAGTTTGTTTTCGTCAAAAGTTACTTTTTCTATTGCTTTCAAACCTGTTACACCATTTATAGATTACAAGTTCAAACTGGAAGAAAAGTTGATCTTTTTATAAGATCTTTTTACAATAAAAAATAAAGATTACAATTTTATCAAATAAAACGCAGCAGTAGTTTATCTCCTGCTGCTTTGCGTGGGATCTTTGCTTGTGCCGGGGACGCGTTAGTCCGTGGACCACCGCATATCAGACCCGATAGAAAATATAATTACGCTATTGTTTCACAAAGGAAACAATTGCGGAAGCGACAATCACGACCAGGCGAGATTGTGGCTCTTCTTGAGATTAAAACCAAGTTTAATCCGGAGGAAAGAAGGGGAAAGAATCACAAATCTTTTGAAGGGCTTTCTTTATGAAAGTATTCGCCAAGATCTGATGATTCTCCTCTGAAATTCGTGGTTAGCTGGACAATTTGACAGCACCTCGCCTTCTCAACTTCAGATCCTCTTGAAAGAAGACCATAGGCTTCTATTTATAGGCTTTTGGAGATGTGTTTTTGGATAAGAACTGATGTTTAAACGTCATCTACAGTTAATAACCGCTTAAACGCGTTTAGGGATAACCTCAAAACAGTTGGGGAGGTCTTGGGACAAAAGAATCCTTAAAAATCATCGAAATCCGTATTTTGGGAGGTTTGGGAGTCAAAAAGAGTCGTGGTGGCTCGGGACTGTGCGAGTCACCATTTGGTGGCTCGCATGGGTGCGAGCCACCATTTGGTGACTCGCGTTTACGCAAGCCTCCGAGTGGTGTTTCGTTCATCTTTTTGATATTTTGGCGATTCTTGACCCCTCAAGCTCGCTTGTTTTGCGTATGGTTCATCGTTTCGCTGACTTGCACATTTTACTGATCCACTTCGTACGCTTACTGGTGTTGGATAAATTCTCTTGACTTGGATAACAACGTTTATCGTCTTCTCGTTGTCTTGAACTGTGTGTGGGAAGCTATAGGTAATCTTTGACGTCTACAATAACGAAGCTTATTCAATTCAAGTGAGATCCAAGATTTAGCTTCTCATGCATATCAACTTGGTACAACTAGAATAGGACTTTATATTGTGTGAATATATCTCAAGCTCAATATCCACATAACACACACTTTTGGTTTTAATGTGATTTTGACAATATAATGAGATATATTCAAACAGTTTTGGTTTTAATGTGTATAGACTTAAAATTTACTTTATACAACTATTGTTTAGTCTATAAATTTATTTGAAAAGGTTTCATATCCTTGTTTATCTTATTTGTCCAAAACTAAGAATATTATAAACTCGTTTTACATGCTTTTGCAAAACTAAGAGATTTTACAAACGGAGAATCACATTTGGAAAATTTCTTTTGAAACATGCTCATTTATTTGTTTATAAACTATTCTACAAATTTTACAATTTTTAGAATTTATTTGATATTTTTAAACATGGTTTAAAGTTTAGTTTTTCTGTGCAAATCTGGTTTGTGCATGTTTAGTCGACTCATAAGTTGACTCATAAGTCGACTCACGAAGTACAGCGGAGTTGTGATTTTTCGTCTCCTGAGTCGACTCATATAAGTCGACTTATCAGAAAGCCGTTGCACAGTAACGGTTAGTTTTCTGTTTTGTGTGTTTATGGATTTTTGGTCTTTTTCTTTGGGTTTTAGCTGATGTATTGAGATGCTATAAATACCCATATGCTCTGAATTCTTTTTTTAACTAAGAAGATTCCTTAATCAAGTTTTAAAGAGTTTAGTTTGTGTTTAAGAGGTGTTTAAACCTTGTTTCAAGTTTAGTTTGAAAAAGAGTTTGTTTTACAAAGAGAAGCTTACATCATTTGTTGAGGAGTTCATCCTTAATATCCAAATCATCCTCTCTTTGTAGAGAAGTTTTCCTAACTCAACTTTCTAGCATTTATTTCTTATTAATTTTATTTCTCATCCTTATTGAGTTAGAATTTATTTAAACTCATTTATCACGCACCCTTATTAAGCTTGTAATATCGCATATAATATATTGTTGGGTAGTGCTGTGTGATTTAGTAAGAGTGAGCTTAATTGAGTTCTCGTCAAGTGTAGAGAACAACCATTATTATATTGTGCTTATTGAGAGATCACTTGTAATACACTTGTACACCGAGAGGAGTAAGTGGTGAGGACGGAGTCGATACCGAGAGGAGTGGCGTCGGTGGCCTAGTGAGAGGTGATAATTCCGAGCACTTGAGGGAGTCGATACATGAGGACCAACGCTTGAGGTTGTAGCTTGTGTATGTACATTGTGAGATTTTGTGAGAGTTGTCGGTTGACTTGATAACCGAGTGTGTAGAGAAGTTCCGGTTTCCAAACCGGGTGTGTCGTGATAGTGGAGACCTCCTCAAGGTGAGGAGCGGAGACGTAGGTCATCGGGACCGAACTCCGTGATCATATCTTGTGTTTGAGTTTGCCTTGTGTACTTTATTTTGTGCTTGTATTTTTCTTTCTGACTTATATATCTCCTGCAGGTTTTAAATAATCAATAAAGTTTTTAAATTGGCATAAAATCGAATTAGATTAGCATAAGACCCTAATCACCCCCCCACTCTAGGGTCTAACATGGACGGCTAAAAAAGATTCTTGATCTCCCATGATCCAGCATAAGCTTAAATCTTGCCAAGCCGCTACCTCTCCTCAACCATAAGCAAACCTGGCTTTAGCACACCCTTCTTGATCTCTGACCAGGTCTGACAAGATAAGATGGAGTCAGCACCAAAGAGCCACATGAATCTTTCTGTCTAGTCCTTGTTCGAGTTAGGGGCTTTCAAGACAAGTTTGAAGCCACTCATATTCTGAAAGTAGTAGTGCCCCTGCTTCTTCACCGTCTTAACGCTGATGAGGTGGTCGAGTATGCGCAAACTCGGGTCAACGCCCGTACTCTAATTGTTTTAGGTAAATCAGAACCTTATCACCTTCTTGGTAATATACAGGTTTAGACCTCTCCGGCGCCAACAAAGTGAAGGGTCGGGGAAGATCGAGGTGGTCATAATAGGCCTCGAGCTCCGTTGCACAGTTCTTTGAGCAAAATAAAGTGAGGAGATTGATCCTCATCTCCTTATGACTGGTGATGGAAGAGGTGGAAGCCATTACAAATTGGCAAATTCTTAAACAAAAAAAAATTTGATGCAGAAAACTAGGGCTTCAAAAGTCTCAAAGTAGAAAAACTATAAACAAGACCTCTTCACATTGACGATGTATATATATAATCATATACGGACATGTGTCAAGATCAGAATGGCGGACTTGGTCAGGGATGGATAGTTGAGATCAACCTCGGAATATGAATGGGCCGTATGGGAAATGAAGCACTATCCTGCGGTCGATGCACTACCTAGCTCAGGAGTCAAAGTGATGACGGCGCACCATATCTACTGATGTCAAAAGATCACTTCAACAACAACCCATTGCTTTCTACATAAATGCACCTTGAGAGTCGCCAACCAACGACTATTTGAATTTCCACTCGGACTCGGCCTGCCGAGTTTGAGTGAAAGGGGGCCACTGTTATAGCCTACAAACAACTAGTACTATCCTTATCGGGAGGGCGACATGTGTCCCGCTCCATGCCTAATCAGATGCATCTAAAGACGAACTACTCCAGCTATACTCTTACAGTCGACCCAACAGATCGATAACCTACGTAGCTAACTAAAAAGACGATGTTTATCGGCCTACCAACCAGATCGACGCTACAGGCACCCACACTTGGCCTTCCATACCAGCCCACAACTTGTAGCCAACTAAAAAGGAGGTGTTTGTCGGCCTTCAACCGGATGACTAAAGAGGCTGTGTGTCCTCGAATTGCCCACCAATAGCCGACTACCCTCACTACAAGTATCGGAGCATGCACAAAACTTCTATGACATGATGACCATGTTACAAGTATCGAAGGCAATCATCTGCAGATCCTTTCCAATAACCCTGACGGGAAGCGCTAAGTTATAGTGGAACTCATTAGAAAATAAACCCATCAATAGTTTTGAGCAACTCAGCTTGAAGTTTGTGCATCACTTCTTGGCCGACACCAAGCAAAAGTTGCATGCCCACATCTTCCTACAGATAAAACAGGAGCCAGGAGAAAGCGTTAAGGACTACTTCAAGAGATTCCAAGCCAAAAGGCTAGAAGTTGATGACATTAGCAACATGGTCACTATGGCTTCTATCGCTGCTGGGCTAGAGAGCAATGAGTTGGCCAACTCAATCATCAAGAAACGAGTCACTAATTATGAGCAGTTAATAGCCAAGGCTCATAGATGCATGGATGTGAAAGATGCCCAAGCCTATAAGAAGGTGGCCAGGGTAGCAGAAGCAGAGGTAGCAGTAGTAGTAACAACAACAACTATAGTAAAACTAACAATAGGGACCAACCGCTGTCCAAGAGAAGAGATGGAAAAGGATCCCCCAGAATTGACCCCAAGCTAAATAGGGTTGGCAGGAAATGTTAAAGGAAGGAGGCAGCCAAGAGGCCAGCTCTCACTTCCTGCAACACCACCTTGACGCAAGCCCTCGACATAGTCCATAAGGAGGGGTACTTGAACTCCACCCCTCCTCGTATGATGTCAAATCCTTAACGTGGAGATCCAAACTAGTACTACCGGTGCTATAGAGATCACATCCATCACACTGATGACTGCCGAGTCTTCTAGAGGGATAATGAAGACCTTACTCAGAGACGATACCTGAGAAAACTTCTCTCTTAATGGGAAAGGAGAGACCCCGTTCTAGAGAAATCAAGCAGGAGGTCCCATTCCAGATTACATCATCCCCAACCACACTAGGACAAGGGGCCTACAAAGACCAGTAGTCGAGGCATCATTAAGACCATTAGCGATAGACTGGCAACCGGGGGGATGTCCAATAATGCTCGGAAGAAGTATGCTAGACAAGTATTGGATATCAACAACCGTGACAAAAAGCCAAGGACGGATTAGCTCATCTCCTTCAGCAATGTCGATTTGAAAGTCATTAAGACACACCATGATGATCCTCTCATTATACTGCTCGAGATTGATGGCTTTCGAGTCAAGAGGATCTTGGTCAACATAGGACGTTCCATTGATATCCTGTTCCTTGAAGACTTCAATCTGATGGACATTGATAAGTCTAAGCTGTAGCCCTGCATAGGCCCCATCATCGGATTCACAGGGCACGCTCTCATACTAGAAGGGATGATCACACTCCCCCTAATAGTCGGTGAATACCCTCGCAAATCCACTGTCTAGATCCAATTCTTGGTGATGAACATCAAATCCGCCTACAACATTATTCATAGGAGAACTTCCTTGAATAGCCTACAGTCGGTCCCATCATCTTACCACCAGATGGTGAATTTGCTGATCACTGAAGGAGTCCGAATTGTCAAAAGCAACTAGCGAGATGCTAGATCATGCTACCTGCCCTCAATGAAAGGAAAGGGTGTGAGGGAAACCTTACAAACTGAGAAGACTTGTCTCCAAATGAAGAGAAAATTGGACAGGGAGCGAATGACTCCCTAGAAGAACTTCAAGAAGTACTGATCAACCTAGATAGCTTAAAGAAGGTCAATATCGGATCCAACCTTGTTGAACCCCAGCGAGGAGCAGTGATCACATTCATGCGTGAGAATGCTGATGTGTTTGCTTGGGAGCCTAAGAACATGTCGGGAATTCCCCTAGAAATAGCAAGCCATGAGCTCTCAGTTGACCGATACTGCAAGCCGGTCCTGTAGAAGAAGAGACACCTCAGCCTAGAGAGGTAGAAGGCAGCCATGGAAGAAGTTGATCGACTACTAAGAGCCTGCTTCATTAGGGAAGTGCGGTACCCAAAATAGCTATCCAACATAGTACTGGTTAAGAAGTCCCTTGGCAGATAGAGGATGTGCATGCACTTCACCGATTTGAACAAAGCCTGCCCAAAGGATAGCTACTCTCTCGTGAGGATCGATGAATTAGTGGATCAGAGAGCAGGCCATGAACTACTCAGTTTCATGGATACCTTCTCTGGATACAACTAGATCCTCATAGCGGAACATGACTAGGAAAAGACCTCATTCATCACAGACCAAGGAACCTATTGCTACAAGATGATGTATTTCGGTCTTAAGAATGCAGGGGCCACCTATCGAGGTTGGTCAACAAGATCTTCAAGAACCAGATTAGCCGTAATATGGAAGCCTACGTAGATGGTATTCTTATAAAGTCAAAGCAGACTTCATCTCATTTGTCAGATCTAGAAGAGACCTTCTCTAACCTTTGATTCTACTGCATGAAGCCTAACTCAACAAAGTGTACTTTTGAAGTGTAATCTAATAAGTTCCTCACATACATGCTTAGCCAATTGGGCATTGAGATAAACCCCAACAAGATAGCCACCATAGAATAGCCACTTGAACCTCGCACATTAAAGGACGTGTAGAAGCTAAAGGACAAGATAGCAGTGTTGGGGTGTTCCCGCTCTAAATCTATATAAAAAAGTCTCCTATTATTCAAAACTTTGAGAGGAAACAAGGAGCTAAAGGAAGACACTGGTTGGACGGCTGAGTGCAGCAAGGCTTTGAATGACCATAACGAATACTTGAGTACCAAGCCATTGCCAAGCCGCCCTAGAGATGGAGAGACCTTGTATCTCTACTTGGCCATCTCCAAAGAAGCCATTAGCTCCGTCCTAATCTAAGAGGAGGGAAATATACAGAAACCAGTATACTATGTTAGTCGGATCTTAAAGGTGGTTGAACTCCACTACACTCTTATCGAGAAGGCCCCTTTCACTCTTATAACTACTACCAGAAGGCTTCGCCCCTACTTTTAGGCTCATTTCATCATGATACGGATGAATTTGCCTTTAAAAAAGGCACCGGTGGTCCCACCACATCAGGAAGAATGATCAATTGGTCAGTCAAGCTCAGCAAATATGATATACAGTTCGAGCCGCAAATGATTATCTCGGCTCAAGTCTTGGGTGACTTTCTGATAGAGTTGACCATAGAAAACGGTGACCCATCTCCACTCTTATTAGCCCCTCTACCCGAGTCTTCAATGTCCCATACCGCCAAGGCACCTGCTTCTCAGAAGTTCAGTACACCCAAGCATGACCTACCCGAGTTTGCCTTATAGTGGTTACTAAAGGTGGATGGCTCCTCAAGAAAGGGTACAGTAGCACTGGAGTAGTCCTGCATGGCCTGACGGGTCCACTCACAAGCATTCCATTATAGCTTTAAGCAACGAGGGTGTGTATAAAGCACTATTAGCAGGACTTCGAGCTGCCTTAGCAGTCAAGGCTGAGCTGATCTACATCTTGACCAATTCCCAACTTGTTGTTCACTAAGTAAGGGGGGACTATGCAGCCAAATATTCAAGAATGATTTTGTACCTGAAGGAAGTCAAACAACTTTTGAGAAACTTTAAGGACTTTAGGATTGCCGAAGTCCCTCGGGCCCTCAACGTTTGGGCAACCACCCTATCCAAGCTCGAGTTGTCCAGTTCAAGAAATAGTTTATGACATGTATTTATGGAGACCCTCAAGAAACCCAGCATAATGGAAGCTTCAACAAGTTCAATTATGTAGACCAAGAACTTTACGGAACCCTGTTGAATGGATCCACTCATCTAGTACTTGACAGGTGGACCTAACCAGAGAATGCTATTGAAGCGAGGAGTTTACAGAGGAATGCACGCAGATATACTCGATAACCGGCTTTATTGAATGTCATACTCTAGTAGTAGTGTAGGGCCCTATCTCCAATATCTCCAGCCGGCAGAAGCCAGCAATGTTTTGAAAAAGATCTGTGAAGGAACTTACGGGAACCACCTAGGGGCCAGAACTCTTGCTCAAAAATTGATCTGCCAAAGTTACTATTAGCCTATTTTCTAGTAAAGTCCAAACAACTCGTCTCTAGATGCAAAGCATGCCAGTTCTTCTCGAGCGTACTGCGAGCTTCAGCCACCAAGCTCACTCCCCTCATAAGCCAAATTCTCGTTGCTCAATGGGGATCGGACTTGTTAGGACCGCTCCCCATGGCTTCAGGGTAGCGAAAGTTCCTAATTGTTGCCATTGATTACTTCACAAAATGGATAAAAGTTGAGCCATTTGCCAAAATTGGTGAGAGCGATACCATCAATTTTGTATGAAATCAATTGTCTACAGATTTGGAGTTCTTATCTCATTTGTTGCTTACAACGGCACCCAATTTAACGGCAGAGGCTTCTAAAGTTTTTGTGAAGAATGGAAAATAAAACTTTAGTCACTTCAATGGTGCACCCAAAATGCTTGCTGAGGCCACTAATAAGTGCATACTCCAAGCCCTAAAGAAGAAGATAGACAAAACAGTTGGGAACTAGGTCAAAGAATTACCGAGGATTTTGTGGTCTTACCATACCACTCATAAAAATTCCACAGGTGAGGCCCCTTTCAGATTAGCATATTGAGCCGAAGTAGTCATCCCAGTAGAAGTCCGCATAACTACCATCCGCCTGTAGCATTTCAATGAGGACTTGAATTCAATAGGGCTTCGATTCAGATTCGACCTCATGGATGAAGTTTGGAAAAAATCCGTCAGAACACAAATCATCAATTAGCAGCACATTGCCCGATACTATAACAACAAGCTTCGGCTCTGGAGATTCAGCATTGGCAATCTTGTCCTTCCAAGAGCGATCTTTAGCAAAGACTTCAATCACGGTAAATTAGCCGCCAACTGGGAAGGACTGTATACAGTCATCGAAGAAGTCCATACCAGTACTTATAGAATCTAAAGCTCAGATGGAAGAATCTTATAGCATCCTTAGAATATAGAACATCTCAAGAAATAATTCTAGTAATTTCGACTATAAGACTCTCATATAAAAATAAATTTTTTTACCAGTTCTGTTGTGCTACATTTCTGTAGTGCCTTTATCCTTGTAGATGCCTGAGCTCTTACTCGAAAGACCTTGGTACCTTTTTAGGGTAAAACCATGGCATGTCATCAATATGGTCAACTCCGACTCGAAAGACCTTAGTACATTTTCAGGGTAAACCCAATGCACGTCATCAAGATGGTTGACTCCGACTCGAAAGACCTTTGTATCTTTTTAGGATAAAACCAAGACAAGTCATCAATATGGTCGACTTCGACTTGAAGGACCTTGGTACCTTTCTAGGGTAAAACCAAGGCACGTCATCACCAAGGCATGGAGCCGATTCACACCAATTACAAATCTCAAAATAAGACTAAATTGCAGATAAACATAAGCATAGACAAAGGAGATACTCGGATTAAGAAAGCTAAAATATAACTTCCATTTATGTATCAAAATGATTTACAAGATTTTTTACATCAACTACCAAAAATAAGAGGAGAAGAAAAGATAGTAGATATGATGAGATCTCATGGGGCTCGATACAGAATAGGCACTCACTAGGAGAACTAGTGACAGTTTGAGTTGGCTGAGGAGATGACTGGGGGTCGGACCCAACCTCCTCATCATCTCCGACCTGGCTGGCAAAGCTATCTCGGTCAAAGCCATCGTCCGGCTCTTCACCCTCTTCATCCCTGTTATCAGCGTCCAAGATCAGTCACCTCCTTTGGCCTCTGCCTCCTTAGGGTGTGAAGACAAGTGGCGACGCGAGAATGATAGTAAAAGCATTCAGGATCAAGTCCAAGCTAATGAGGATTATGCGTCCAGAAGAAATCAAAGCCAGCTTTGCAAGCCAAAGCCACCTCCATCTTTCCTAAGGGGCTATTGCGATATTGCTCCTCGACCTCCACTCGATAGGCCCTAGACTCGAGATGACTAAGATAATCCTGCAATGCCTGCACCTCAGCTAGAGACAACTCTCATTGTCTCTCAGCCACCAGTGCCACTTGGGTCACCTCCTTCCGGAGTCCCTCATGTGCATCTACCTCCTCCTTTAGCTGGACCTAAAGGTTCTCAACATTCTGGTGAGCTAGCCTAGCCCGTTCGAAGGCAATACAACTCTCCTTCCTTGTCATGGTCGACTTCTTATTGCTATGACCCTTTAGCCCCTTCATCGTCTCCTTCCTTGTCTCCACTTCTCATCACCACTTGTCATCGCTTCTTCTCCAGGCCTCCAACTCCTTCTCCTGGGCAGCCACCTTAGCTTCAACACCCTCTTGAGTGGTCTTCTCGACTTCCAGCTTCTCTTGGAGCCTTGAGTAGACCTCTTGGACATGCCCAAAGTGACTATAAAACTCCTGGTCCACGAAGGCCCCTCACAGTAGATAACACCTCAAGGCCAGGTGAAGACCATAGTAGGGCATAGCCGCCGGGATTTCGCTCTCCCTAGGTAGATTGAATTGTTCCATGACCCTAGACTAGACAAATTGTGACTCCAAAATGGATGCCCTATTATCAAGTCCTGGTGTAGGGACAAACCTATCCTCCTCAGTAAGGTCCCTCTCACGCCTAGGACCAACCACGGGGGACCCGATCATAAACCTCCTCATCCTCTCCTAGTCGGCTGCTGATACCGTGCTAATACCATGGGCAAAGGGTCATCTAATATTGCCCTCATAAGCAACGTATACTTTAGTTGTCAAATCTTTAACAACATGCTCTTCAACAAAAGGCTCCTAGACGGCTAACTCCTTGCCTTTTCGGTGGACTACCCTGACTGGAGTAGTCTAGGCCATTTCCTTAACTCAACATGAGCCTCAACAGGCACAGGCTCCACCATTTCACGCCCATCGATCCGAGTGAGGGACTCCTCATCCAAAATAACAATGTCGATCTAATTCCCAGAAGTGGGCATAGGGAGAGGAGTGGCAAGGTTTTTTTGCCTTCCTTAGCTTCTTGATCAAAGAGGGGTGCGACCTTCTCGATCACGTCCTCCTCCCATGCTTGAGTCAGCTCAGTAATCCTGGTAGTACCTTGGTCACTTGCCCTCTACAGCCATTTTCTCCTCTCTAACCTTTTGGCCTGAGCGGTAGCACTACTCGACCTAGCCAAACAGGTCGTTGTCTTAGCAGCATTTACCGCCACCGCCGTAGCCTCAGATGGGGCCAACTCAGACCTCAAACGCTTTTGGGACCCAGCGGCAGACCCTGGTTGGGTCTCATCTAGCTCCTTTAGCGGGTGGACGAGGACTATTGCCCGGACAGTATCATTATGTGTCAGCAAGTCTCTGGAGATACCAACCACCCACAACACTGCAAGATCAAATAGGCTCTCGATCTTTCAAGACCTAGTATAGGCTCAAACCTTCTCGAGCCCCTCCCTATCTTCGGTAGTGAGGAAATTTGGTTTCAGAACATCCTTTTTGATCTCGGGCCAACCCGAGCAAGACAAGACTGGTCAGCTCCAAAGACCCAGAAGAACTTCTGTGACGCCCCAGGGTTCACTCAAGGCTGCAGTTCAATGTGAAACCTGGATTGTCAAACCTGCCAAGCACCAACACCATGCTACGACATGTTTCACCATCACGGTTACTATCACTCTAGTAGAGTCAACAAATAGGTGAAGGTACACAACATGCAAATAATGGAAATAGTACAAGAATAGAATAGAATATGCATAGAAGAAATGTGAGAATGATCAACACATGAGCCCAACTGACTTAGTATAAGAATACCTCTGATCTGTAATAAATGTACCAAGTCTCATAATCAAGAGTCAAAAGAAAATCTCTCTAAGGCACACTGCCTCTACGAAATAAAATACAATCTCTAGAATCTGAAAACGAACAACTACTGTGGATCTCTATAAATATCTACTAATAAAATAAATAAGATGGATGCTACTAAGATGCGACTCCATCAACCATGCGACACTCTGTATGCTTGACTCGTTGCCTGAAAAGAGGGGAAACAACAAGCATCAAGCGCTAGCGAGCGAGATCATCTCTACCGCCCCCAAGGGGAAGGGGTAGTAGTATATATGAAAATACTGGTTAGTACATAAAAATATAAAGTCATCAATACTGTGCTAAACAGAAATTGGTATTTAGATATTCATAACATGAGAATGAGTACGTCGAGCGAAATAATCCAAACAAGGAAACCCTCATGTATATACATTGTATCCTAAATTATGAATCGCTAAATATCAATCTCAACTAAAAATAAAAATGCATGAGAAATTAGTAACTAGAAATCCACAACTCAAGACTGGTACGTCGAGCAAAATAATCCAAATAAGGCAACCCTCATGTATATACCATATATCTCAAGCTATGAATCACTAACTACTAACTTCAAAACTATATATGAACAATCATCACAAATAGAAATATTACAGCTTCTACCTTCAATCATAAAGAAACAATTTATCACAATCTCAGACTACCTTCCGCTAGCTAGCACCATCATAAGGAAATATTATCCATCTCAAACATTACAAAATACCATGTCATGTATGTCATTTATCCAATGTATACCCTACTCACGGATAAACTACATGGAATCATACTACAACTGTATATATGTATGCATCTCTTTTTGCAATAGCAATACTCTTGTAAGGTTCTTACTCAATCGATCTGTGGCAATAGGCTTTATCTTCCTATTCCGGCTACATGAAATAACGATACTCTTGTAAGGTTCGCACAATAACATGTGGGTTCAACTTTCTTACTTAATCGTTCTGCGATAATAAATTTTATCTCTCTATTCCGGATACATGAAATAACGATACTCCTGTAAGGTTCGCATAATAACATGTGGGTTTAACTTCCTTACTCAATCATTCTATGACAATAAGTTTTATCTTCCTATTCCGGATATGCTTCCAAATGATCGTACAATCGTGAATAGGCACATCAGCCCAACCCGGAAGAATACACTGATCACCTTCGAGTATTTGGTACCACCGAGGTCTCATTACTGGAAAAATAACTAAATACTCCTAGTGTGGTACAACCAATGTCTCATTACGAGATAAACAACTACATTGAGCATCCATAACTGATGAGCTATTATCATATATTAATTCACTTTCATCAACTCAACATGTGTTAAGTATCTCGATAATGCATGACAATAACATAAACTAAGTGTACGTGCACATATCTCGGTGTGCGTGTTAATAGCTAGTGTTCACTAACACCTCAGGTGTTTAACAACTCATAAGGATCATTATGCAACATAACAAGATAGAGAAAATTTCCCCAAAATCAGAAATCAGGAAAACAAACATGCACTGGCCAATTATCAGACTGGCCGGCAATCGACCGCAATATAGTGGAGGTCGACCGCATCATGTTTCAGAGGCTACCCTAGCCTCTGCCTGACACGCGGTCGACCGCCGATTAGGCACGGTCGACCGGATGCGATTCCAGAACCTGTTCTGTGCAGGTTTGTGTTGTGTTCGTGCGTGCATTTGACTCAAACTTGTTTAATTCATACTGAAACATGTGTAGAACATTGTAGACATTAGATTTACATATCTGGAGATTATCAAACATATATAACATGATTAATTGCATAATAAAACATATTTAAGCCCTTAAACATGCAAGAAACATCAATATGATGATTAAAATTATCAAATCTTGGTTAAACAATTTTATTGATTACTTCCAGATCTTAGAACACTTCTGAAATCTCGTTCTCAAACTCTTAAACATGAAAAGATCTGGTCTTTATACATATAATACAAAAGATTTTCTTTTTATTCACAAATTAGTCAATTAGGCTCTATAAAACACATTTGAATGTCATTAAAAACTTTTTAAAACACGGGAGAGGGATTAGCAGAGATGAAACTCGCCTGAGACTTAATTTAAAACGTGGAAGATGAAGTTCTCAAGCAGATCTTCAAGTTGCAAACTAAAAATCCCTCCTTAAAGCCTTTAATCATTCTCAAAAATCAATTTAGGGTTTGTAGAAAAGTTTGGTGGCTGCAAGGGTTTCAAAAATATGAAAGAATACTAAAAATCTCATGAACAATATGTATATATATCAGGGGAAAATGAATATGGGCCTCAAATACTCGAAACCAACTCAGACTAGGAAAAATAGAAAACAGGTTCCGCGATCGACTGTGGCAGTCGATCGGGCTGCGGTCGACCGTGGCGGTCAACCAAACTAAGAATTTCTAGTTCCTTAAGATTTTTCCTTTGTGCATGTTTTCGACTCGTTCTATTCTCATGTATGAACTTGTTTATACTAAAATACTTGTTAATGTACTCATAGACTATTTAATGATATTTATCTCAATAAATATCCACTTATAATAATTAATCACATATTAATTCAATTTACCAATCGTTAACTCAAATTTTTTAGGGTTTTTACATTCACCCCCCTAAAAGAATTTCGTCCTCAAAATTCCGTGATCGTATCTTAAAGATTAATAACATGAGAAAAGAACTAAGAGGGGATAATCTAGACAAGGAAACCCTCCCGTACACATATTGTGTCATTAATCCCCAAATATGGAACATAAGTAAACATTTAAACTTAACAATCTAGAATACATGCACTCCCACTTAACCCCTAATTAGACGGAACTAGTACGTCGGGTGAAAAATCCAAACAAGAAGCTCCCCATATATATACCATATGTTCCGAGTGATTAGGAGCTATGTGTTAGTGCCACATTCTAGCGTTAAATATAAATGTGGCATAAAAACATAATGTAGTTACTAATGTATAAAAGCATACTTAATATCAACATTTTATCTGCTCAAACAGATGTGAGTAGTCGTTACTTATATCCTGTTCGGGTCGTTTTCTTCTTTGCGAGACTCATTACAACTTAAGTCGTTTCAATGATTCAAAAGGAAGGACTTTTTTATAATCCTCCTTACACAATGCAAATAAAAAGATTACAATTTTCTTCAGAACACACGCAGATAGATCCTTTATTGGTCTTCTGCTTGCGTGGGATCTTTTCCATTGCTGGGGTTTATCCATGGATCACCATTTGATCAGATCCGAATAACGATTTTGTTGCCTCACAAAGGAGATAAGAAATTGAAGTGACTATCTCGGTAATAGCGAGATAATCACTCTTCTCGAGAATCACAGCTAGGTACGATCTCAAGGAAAACGAATAAACGGGATGCAGATATCTCGAACTCTTCTCCTCCTTGTGCTAAAGAACTCACCAAGATCCCTTCCTCCTCTCTAAAATTTGTGCTCCTCACTTTTTAATTCGACAGGGCTTCGCCGGGGCTCGAGAATTCCGGATCTGTGCAAATGAAGGCCCTAGGGCTATATTTATAAGCTTCAAAAGCTTGGTTTTTAGATAAGAATGCTCGATTTGATCTCATCCTCAATTGTAACCACTTAACCATGTTCCAAGATAACTTCAGATCAATTAGGGAGGCTTTGGATCAGAATATACTTAAATCTGGGCGGTTAACGAGCGAAATCAGCATTTTTAGGCACGAGACAGACTTTGTGTCTCGGCCTTGGCCGAGACACACAAGGCCGAGACACAAGTTGGGTCTCGGCTTTGGCCGATACACGTCGTATGTCCCGGTTACGCGCCTCGACTTGTTTTTTCACGTAACTCCTCGGTCCGCTCTCAGAATGATGCGATTCAAAGTGCGTTGGAAAGCCGAAGAGGAGATCTACAATCTCCTATGAGTGAACCATGTGTGGAGTGGACGAGCCAAGAGGAGATCATCTCTTCGTTATTTCGCTATCCCGTTGATTCATACGCTTCGTCGACTTGCTTCATGCGCTCGTCGACGTCAAATAATCCCCTTTAACTCAGATAATGATGCTCATCGTCTTCTATCTCGAGCTACTATAGGAACCTATAGGTAATTTGTGATGCCTACAGATACCCCCTCTAAAGTGTTTCAGTCTTGTTTCTTTCATAGTAGAGTCCAAAATACTTTGGATGTGATAGGCCCAACCTTCAGTCGGTGTAAAAGGACCTGCAATTGGCTTCAGTTCTTTACTTCTTTAATTTTTAGTTTGTTCAAATTTTGTCAAATAGTTGAAATTCTTCTGGCGCTACATTTATCGTCTGACCGTTGTCGAAGTCTCGAACTAAAACTGGTGTGTTGATTTCTAATTTTAGCTCGTGTTGTTGAGTTGATGTTGAACTGACTATCTTCATCGGGGATTCATATCTGAATTACGACTAAACTCCTTGGGTAGTTATACAATCTCAAAGAATCAGAGGGTGTGTCGACTGATACTGCAGGGCGTGTCGACCCAAGAGGCATCGTCTCGTTTGGTTAATCGAGATGTCGAGTCGACACAGGGGGTGTCGTTTCGTCCGGCCGAGCTTCGTGTCGACTGGCTTCACCTTTCGAGTCGACACAGAAGGTGTTGACTCGTCTAGTCGGGCTTGGACTTGATATGAGCCTTGTTTGGTGAAATTTGTCAACGTGCTGATTTTCATTGTAGGCATTGACCAGCGTTGACCTTCATCGCAATGCGTTGACCGACGTTGACCTGAATCGCAACGCGTTTGTTCGCGGGAAAAGTTGGATCTTTCTTCATTATCGATTCCATTGCACTCAGTTAACAACTTTATGCGTTACAAAGAGATCCGGTCTTTTTATAAGATCCGGTCTTTTATAAGATCCGGCTTACAATGAAAATCAAAATAAAACAAAGAAATCAAAATTACAACTTCTCTCTTTTATCGAACAAATCACAAGATCCTGTTATCCGGTCTCTTGCTTTGTGGGTTGTTTGCCTGTGCCGGGGTTGATTACCGTGGACCACCGCGCAATCTCGATCCGAACAGATCTACGTGGTATGACGGGTATTATCTCACCAAGGAGATAATAGCCGTGAGGGATCGTTTTGCCAAGGAAACGCTCGCTCAAATCTCGGGATCTAAGAACCAAGCTTAGATCCGGAGTGGAATGACGTAGATCTGGGTGTCCGAGTCTTCAAGCCTTCACAATCCGAGTTGAGGTCGCAATCCGGCAGAGTTTCGGCTCTTCAGAAGTTTCAGAAAAAGTCCTCCCAAATGAACAAACACCTGGCCTATTTATAGGCACTCAGAACTGTGCATATGCACAGTTCTGAGCCTAGCAACCCCTAGGTGGCTCGGCCATGGCCGAGCCACCCAGGGGTGGCTCGGCCATGGCCGAGCCACCCAGGGGTGGCTCGGCCTTGGCCGAGCCACCCTGGGGTGGCTCGGCCACCGAGCCACCCCGGGTCGGCTCGGTTTCGGCCGAGTTCCCGGGTGTTGGTTCGTTTCGTCGTTTTCAGGTGTTTCCGGTTCTCCGTCGTTCGGATTTGATTCGGTTTCTGGAATCGACTCATTGACTTGATTCCAAATATGGCAGTTAATCCGTTTCTGAGTTCGAGTCCGGGATTGATCTTGATTCGATCGTTATATCACCGAGTTCGCTCTTGTTTAGATGACTCGGTGATTTCCCGAAACGTTGGTTTGATTCCACGTGCGAACGTGTTCCGTCGCTTATGTGCTTCGTCGTCTCGAACTTTCGTTGATTTGTTCGGGTCTTGATTCGATTGCCCGAATCTTCATTTGGCAGTAGATCCGCTTCGGTGCTTGAGTTCAAGTCTGTTTTGTTGTTGGATGACTCGTTAACTTTCCGAACCGTTGGTTTGGTCCCGCACGCGAACGTATTCCGTTGCTTGCGTGCCGTTCGTTAGCTTCGTAGCCTCGTTAGTTCGCCTCGTTGCTCGAACGTCCGTTGATTTGTCGAATCATCGTGCCGAGCTAAGCTAAGGGACTTATAGGCAATTTTATTCGCTTACAGCGTTGACCATCGTTGACCCAATGCTACGCATTGATTAGCATTGACCTTCACTGCAATGTGTTGACCGATGTTGACCTTCATCATAATGCGACCGGCATTGACCCAAGACTATGCGTTGATCGGCATTGACCCAAGGCTATGCGTTGACCTATGTAAACATAGTTTATACTCATACGTTAACTGGAGTCTACACAGTTTAGGCTCTTAAGGTGTTGGAGCGGGAGGACCAGTTTATACTCGTATACTCCTGAGAGTTACATAGTTTAAGCTCTTAAGGCGTTAGAGCGTGAAGGGGTAGTTTATACTCGTATACTTCTCGGAGTTTGGGAAGAGCAATCTGAGAATACATCGGAGGCTCGCCAGGTTGAGTTCTTGTGCAAGATCTGATTGTAGGACCAGCCATTGGTGCTGATATAACTACTATCTTTGAAGCTGCCGGACATCTAAAGTTATCATCCTCAAAGCTTTGGTTGGAGTTGAGGTTAGCTCAGTTGTTCAAGTCATGAGACCAACTGGTGAAGCTGATGCGTCATTGACTTTTGTCCCTTATTATGATTACCCATTCTGTTTAGAATAGATAAGCATAATTCTCATAGGATTTTTGGTAAACCTTCAGCCATCAACGGGTTTGGCTTGCCTTTACTAATTACCGTTTGAATCGGACTAGCATGCAGATTATTTAAGTCCGTTCTGCATGTAACATTGCGCTAAGACAAAAAAAAAACTCTCTTAGACTTGGTGCTATGATATTGAATACATAGGCTTTGTCATTTTCAAGGGAACGGACCACCCGACAACGTGTGTTAGGCCTAGACTTATCTTTGATTAGGGATTGAGATAATGTCTCTCAGACATGAATTATGGTGTCTTTTTCACAGTAAAAGACTAACTGGCAATGCGTGTTAGGCGTAGACTTATCTCTAATTAGGGATCGAGATAATATTCCCCAGATATGGATTCTAGTATCTTTTTCACGATAAAAAACTAACCGACAGCATGTGTTAGATGCAGAATTATCTCTATTTAGGGATTGAGATAAAGTCCTCAACGCGTGTGAAGCATAGATTTGATGCTACGATATCGAATACGTAGACTTGGTTGTTTTCGAGGGAATGGACCACCCAGAAGCATATATTAGATGTATGTTTTGGTGAAAAGTTGGTTCTTTCATTAGTGGACTCATTACAACTTCAGTCATTACAATAAACTCAACGAAAATGAAAATAAAAGATTACAACTCTCTTAAAACACACACACCAGATGTTTATCACCCACTGTTTACGTAAGATCTTGGCCTGTGTCGGGGTTTATCTGTGGACCACCGACTGATCAGATCCAATATAAATTTCATTGCCTCGTAAAGAAGATAAGAAATAGAAGTAACTATCTAGACAAAGCGAGATAATCACTCTTCTTGAGAATCATAGCTAAGTACGATCTCAAGAAAATGGATGAACAGATGCAGATCTCTCGAACTCTTCCTCTTTATACTGAATAGCTCGCCGAGATCTCTTTATCCTCTCTGAAATTCATGCTCCTCACTCTTCAGTTTGATAGGGCTTCACTGATGCTCGAGAGTTTCGGATATGTACAAATAAAGGCCCTAGGGCTGTATTTATAGGCTTTAGAGGCTTTATTTTTGGATAAAAAGGAATAATTTGATCTTATTCTTAGTTGTAACCACTTAACCACATTCAAATATAACTCCAAATCAGTTAGAGAGGCTTTGGATCAGAATTGGGGTAGTTAACATCGAAAAAACGATGAAAAAATAGCAAAAATGGGCCTGAGACAGCCTTTTCGGGGCCGGGACAGTCCTGGCCAGGCTGAGATAGTCTCGACCATACCGAGACTGTCTTGGCCTTAGCTAAGACACAAATGTGTCTTGGCCTTGGCTGAGACGCCGTTTTCCCCCTTTGACTGCCGGTTTTGGAACGACATGATTCAAAGTGCGTTAGAAAGCTGGGGAAAAGATCCATAATCTCCCGTGGGTGAATCATACATGGAGTAGATGAGACACGAATGACGCCTCGTCTTTCGTGAGTTAAACGTAATTCTTGATTGGATCATTTCTTTGCTATTCTGCCGTCCCGTTGATTCGTACACTTCGTCGACTCATTCCATTCGCTTGTTGATATCAGATAATCATATTTGACTCGGATAATGACATTTATCATCTTCTTTTTGTCTCGAACTGCATACGGGAACCCGTAGGTAATTTTTGATGCCTACAGATACCCCCTCCAAAGTGTTTCAGTATTGTTTGTTTTATAGAAGAACCTAAAATACTTTAGATGTGATAGGTTCAACCTTCATTCAGTGTAAAAGGACCTGTAATTAGCTTTAGTTCTTGACTTCTGTAATTTTTAGTCTACTCAGTATTTTTTCGAATAACTGAAATTCTTTCGGTGTTGTATTTATCGTCTGACCGTTGTCGAAGTATCGAATTAAACTGTTGTGTTTAACTCATATCATTGAGTCGACATTGAACTGATTATCTTCATCAGGGATTCACACCCAGGTTATGGTTGAAATCCTCAGAATTATCCTTTGACTTAGGATTAATTCAAGCCTTGTTTCGGTGCAAACTGTTGAAGCATTGACCTTCATCACAACGCATTGACCAACATTGACCCACAGCTACGCGTTGATCGGTGTTGACTTTCAACACAACGCGTTAACCGGTGATGACTCACGACTACGCGTTGATCAGCGTTAACTTTCATCGCAAACGCGTTGACCGACGTTGACTTTCATTACAACGAGTTGACCGGCGTTGACTTTCATTACAACGCGTTGACCGGCGTCGACTGACAGTGACACATTAACTTTCATCGCGTCGTGTTGACTGGGGTTGACTCACAACTACATGTTGATCGGCATGAAATAGTCTATACTCGTACGTTGACTGGAGTCTACACGGTTTAGGCTCTTAAGGCGTTAGAGCGGGGAGGACTAGTTTATACTCATATACTCCTAGGTGTTTTAGAAATCAGTTTAACCTTGTGACCCGTCTGAGGTTCAAGGAGATGCAGTTTAGACTCGTATACTCATCAGAGTGTGAATACAAGCTTCGAATATACCATAATGGCCAATAACGAGCGAATACGGACCGAATACAGCACTTTAAATGCGTGGGACCCCATTTTGGGCTCGGGACAGAATTTTGGGCTCGGGACAGAATCTTGGGCTCCCGACAGAATCTTAGCCTCGGACAGTCTCGGCTTGGCCGAGACAATCTCGGCCAAGCAAGAGAGAGAGAGAGAGGGTTCATGAGAGAGAAAGAAGATAATGGAGAGAGAAAGTGAATATGAGAGAGAGAAGAGAGAGGGTGGTCGGCCCTAGGAGAGAGAAAAGAAGAGGGTTTTGTACTTTGTCCTTGTTGTGTTTCCCCCCTTTCATCAAAATTTGAACTCCCTCTTGTTATCTTCTTCTTCCTCAACTTCTTTCTTTTAGAACTCCTCCAAACCCATAACTTTCCCTCTTTAAGAATTCTTAATCCCCCTAAATTCTTGTCATTCAAAACCCCTCAAATCTTCATCTTCTTCCCCTCTCTGCACTTGGCCGAAATTTGTCATCCATCAAGAGTTAGGGATTGTTGAATTCTTGAGTTCAAGACTTGATTTTTGAGTTGGGTTCTCAAGCTTCTTAGGTTCAAGCTCTTGATTTGGGGAAGCTCCTCTCCATCATCTCTTTCTTGTATGTTTGATTTGATTGAAGAGAGTGATTTGGACCCTTGTTCTTGGTTTTGAGATAAAGATTGAAACTTTATGATGGATTTGTGTATATGGCCGAAATTTTGAGGTGGTTAGATGCAAAAGTGGCCAAAATTTCTTCGGCGGTTTTATGTGCAAAAAGGGGCTGAAATTTTTAGAGTTTGGGATGTATGCCCATGGCCGAAATTTGTGAGTAGATGTGGGTTTATCGCCAAAATTTTGGAGGGGGTTATATGCAAAATTGGCCAAAATCTCTTGAGGAGCATATATGCAAAAGTGGCCAAAATTTTAGTGTTGAGGGTGATAGGTTTTCACCCTTCAAACATGGTCGAATTTTGAATGTACTCATGGCTAGCATTGAGCCTTGAGCATGAGAGGTATTTCGGGTATTTCACCCAAAATTGATCATGAGGGTCCTGAACGCAATTTGAACCCGTTGTTGGCATGTATGGATCCCGTAGGTTTAATTAGAATTTAACCATAAAATCCCATTTTATTTGTAGGATTTTTTAGTTAAAATTCATAATTTCTCTTTTTAATTTCAGGTTCTTGAATTTAAGATTGTACCTGATTCGTTGATTTTCATTACAGGTTAGCCATATCTCCATGACGATCGTTCTTTCATAGGAGTCGTTCCATTTCTTAGCATAATGAGAATGAGACTCCTGTAGTTTCTTCATACGGGGGTGAGCCTTCATAACTTTTGGTATTCTATGTATTGCACCCTCGTTTGTCTACTTTGCAAGCCAATCTGGAAGAGCTCATATCCTCCTTTGCAGGGATTGAAGCTTTGAGAGGCGTGTGTTGCTTGGCCAATACATGTCTTCAGGCATTCGGGATGATTTTAGGTTATGTTGCAACCTCATTTGTCTCCTTGGCGAGTTAATCGGGAAGAGCTGATATCCTCCTTCACGGAGATTGAAGCTTTGAGAGGCGTGTGTTGCTTGCCCAATACACATTTTTAGGCATATGGGATGATTTCATGTTGTATTGTACCCTATAGGGTGGGGTATATTGTCACGTTACTTGCGCGACAATGTACATTGTCCCTCTTATGTAAAATAGTTAAAATCGTCTCGCCGATATGACCAAACAGTGGTCCTAAAAGGCTAATTTGCCAGGTGAGTTCAACTCCTCGTTTTATCTTAGAAATAATGTTTCTAATTGTGTGTTATTTGTTTCAGTTGAGTTCCTTACGGGTAGCTTCCTACTTCACTCGACGAGTGGTAATAGCGAAGAGACCTTCGCTGCTAATGTTATGGGACTGCTTATTGGCCTGACTCCTCAGTTTGCTCTAGATGGGCCTAGGGTGGTTCATCGGCTGGTACAAAGTGGATCTCGTCATACATTACGCCAGCAGATCATAGATGCTCCACTTACTAAATATCCTAGCTCCACTCAAGCTCTGAAGAAGTCGAATTATTTGTTTGGTGATCATGTTGAGGATCTGGATATGTTGACCCTTGATTACGAGGATTGGCTAAATGATGATGAAGGAAGTCCCCTATATATCCCTTCTATTCCTCACCAGTACTCGTTTTCACACTTGGAGAAGCAAACCGTAGGATGAGAGATGACTTGGCATCTTAAAGATGATCATGAGCGGGTCCATTGTGGCTTCATTACCCATCACAGGACTTCGAACACAGATGGGTATAACTATATTCGTGGTCTTCAACTGGGAATTTTAGGGCTTGATACGGCATCGTCAGATGAAGTGTCGATAGTCGCCAGCACAGTGAGGAATTGTCTTGCTAGACTTGGGAGGAAACTCCCCATGAGAGACTTTAGGTGCTATGGTTGGGTTCACTTACTGCCTAGAAAGTGGTGGACTCACATGACGGGCTATATATCCTTGGGCGCTGGGAGCATGAACTGAAGCGCGGTGGATTGTATGCTCCAGTACGCACCACCATGTACGTCTTACAGATCAGCAAACACTATTTTTAGGCATTGTTGGAGCTTTACAATCCTAATACCAACACTTTCCTGACCCACAATGGAGAGTTATGGTTAGCTCTTCATGAGATGCAGAAGATTTTCGGCCTACCGATGGGTGATCACCCGTATCAAGAGTATTTTCCTTCGTAATGGCAGCTGAGACAGTTGAAGAGGGCCTCTTCCAACATATACAATACGTTCTGGGATCTTACATGTCTTTACCACACCGTCCTGATCAGCGTAGGTTCACTAGCGAAGAAGAGGACACAAATAAGCTTGAAGCAGTTTGCCGATTATTTGTTTCAGCACTTGGAGAGTAGTTCTGGTAAAGTCGTTCGTGAGTTAGCCTCATTGACTCCTTCAGTGATTAATGACTTTATTACGGTGATTGGCGTGTAGTCATTTACTTCTTTGGCTGTTGAGGGTCCTTTTTCAGTAGGGACCAAGTTTTAGTCCTTTTTGTGGCTTCCGCAGAAGCATATCCGACCTATGACTCTCCTTGCGGTGTATCTCACCATTTGGTTGAAGAAGTACGTCATTTAGTATTAGTTTTCCGATGCTTTGTCGATTGAGGTTCTATTCCCGGTTGTTCAACTTGCTCATGGGAAGGACCTTTCTCTACTTCCGGTGATGGTTACCGGTATTCATGTGGGCTCAGATATATGGTCGACAGCTTTACACATATAGGTTCTGAACCATCGACAGAGATTCCTTTTGTGAAGGTTGAGTTCCCCTATACATACCTGATGACATGGCTCGTCCTTCATCGGCCCGAGTTGATGTTGGCACCAGGCTTCACAGACACTTCAGTGCCTCTCTTGCAGTCATTAGAGGAGAACAGATGGTTTGCGAAGAACTTTACTGATTCCAAGCATGAGCTTCAAGTGCATAAGGGTTAGGAATTCTTCAAATGTTTCCTTTATTTCTCGGGTCGTTACGACAAGGTATTGGTTGATAAAGAGAAGCTATGGACCGGTCGGACCTCTCTTGATATAGATTGCTTCCGATGGTTGGTGAACATCCGCCCCGGATACCTTGTCCTTCACATGAAGGGTAGTTGCCATATAGAGCCATATTTCGCTCGTCAGTTCGGTTACGACCTGTAATGACCGTAAAATTTTGATACTAGTTAAAATAAATTTTTGGTATTTTAAAATATTATTTTTAAAAGAGTATTGTATTTTTCTCGATTTTCTAGAAGTTTCTATGATTTAAAAATCTGATTATATATTTATTTAAATGATTTTGATATTTATAAATTAACTTAGTGCAATAAAAATTTCTGGAATTAATCTGTTGTGTTGTCGATACTATTATGTATCATTTTGAATAATATGTTGTATTATTTTTACTATTACGTATTTTCTCGTATAATACGTTATATTATTAATTACGTATTATTTGTATAATTTATTGTATTATTACTACTATTGAGTATTATCCGTTGTATTAGTATAACTATTACATTTTATTTTGTAGATAATTTTTCCATAATTATTTAATTTAAAATATAAGTAATTATATTTTTATTAATTATTTTCATTTAAATACCTGAACCCTAACCCTATATATTTATAGATATATTTCGTTTCATTTCCTTCTTCTATTCACGTGAAACCGCCTCCTCCTTCATCCTCTCTCTCTCTCTCTCTCTCTCTCTCTCTCTCTCTCTCTC
>BQKN01000653.1:381442-393031 GCA_022839385.1 Asparagus kiusianus | reverse complement strand
TCCATTTGATATGATCGTGAATGCTCGATTCCATCCATCCTCCAACTCGTTGTTTGTCTATGATAAATAAGAAAACACAAATACTAGAAAAACAACATTAGTGGTAAACTGTTTGTTAAACATCATCAAAATAAAGAGGCCAACATAACTCACTCTATATCTCTCTCTGTAACGTCCGAAACATCGCTCGACGACAGCAGTTTGCGGATTCCGACAGATTCGTGCCGACTTTGCTAGCACTTTCCGGCCACCTTCGATCTCCGTTTTCGCCACCATCTTCGCCGGTGCGTAGCCCTTCGTGTTGTCTATCACACTGTATATTCATTTCACTTGGGCTCCTTATCTACACCTCGTTTTATTCGTTTGAATATCACACGTTGTAATAACGCTCTAAGTTGAAATTTTAGCCGTTGATTCCGCGAAACCCGTCGTAACGCCGTGCAACCACCCCGACGACCCCCGCTACAGTTGACGACGTACCCGAGGCAAGATCCCACATGCTCAGATCTGAATTTTGTATTTATTATAAATTATCTATAATTTTAGATTTGTTAATAATTGTTTGCGTGAGATAGTTTGATGAGTAATATTAAATAAATCATAATAATATGATAATTAGTATTTTTAGAATAATTATGACAAATTAAAAGAATTTATTTTGACAGCGGAATCATTTTTTTGAATAATTATATTATTAAAAAGAATTTATTGAGAACGAAATCATTTTAGGAAAATTATAATAATTTAAAAGGAATATCTTGGAAAAAGAATCTTTTAGAATAATTATAATAATTTTTAGAATTTATCTTGTGGAAGAAATCATTTAGAATGATAAATATTTTTAAAAAGAAATTATTTTGGGAAAATAGACTATTTTGGAAATAATGAGAATTTATCTTATAAAAAGATTATTTTTGAATTTATGAATTTATTATTTCAAAAGATTATTTTTAGAATTATTAAAATTAGAAAAGAACTTATTTTGGAAAAACGTATTATTTTGAAATTAAATTAAAGAATTTAAATTGTAAAATGAATTATTTTAAGTAAATAACTTTATTATTTTAGAAGATTATTTTAGAACAATTTTATGATTCAAACTTTTAATTTTGATTATCTGATATGCTATGACATTATTGTACATGATTAGTTGCATTGATTGTTCCTTGTTGTGATTGAGAACCGTTAGGAGTTTATGACTATAGTGACCTGTGTGACATGAAAATGACCTAGAGACTTGTGTGTGCTGACTTAACAAAACGAGAAGAGTTGGGATGGGGAAGTCATGGTTCATGTGATCAGATAAGGCTGTTGATGTATCTTCTAGGCTCGCGCCAGTGGTTGGTGTCGCCACTGAGGTTGGTTTGTAGGGCTAAAGTGAAGTGTGTACATCACTTTGGTCAGTGGGAAATTTATTTTGTCACCCGGGTTCTGTTTGAAGTTCAGACCAGGCAGAAACGGATTGTGTGTAGTCTTCTAGGCCACATGTGTAGCGGGATTGGATGCACGTAGAGGATTTGTGAACAGTCAGTTATCTGACAGGAACGTTGACTCTATGTGAGATATGTACCAGTGACCTGTTATAGAATGGTTAGTTACACGACATCGTTACTCGGATGATTATGAGTTCTTCCGAGATACGAACCAATTATGTTTCTTTTCATACATAGATTGGGATTAATATTTAATTGTCTACAATTCAAGACATATGATATATACATGAGGGTTTCCTTGTTTGGATTATTTCACTCGACGTACTACGTCCCGCGTTGTAGATTTTTAAGTATTAATTCCATCTAGTGTATGACTCTGTACTTGGACGATTATTCTGATTGCTAGCTGCATGATTGACTTGTTACTTGGTTGATTTCCTTGGATTTATTCTGATTATTCTATTCTAGTAGTAAACTATATTTAGATTATTAGTATTTCAGTTGCATGTTTCCATTGTTATTACTATTATTGCATTGGTCGCACGACCGTTCTATTCTTCCATTTGGGATCTTGCTGTGTGCCATGCACGCTGACGTACACCTGTTTCCTCTGGTGTACGTCAGATTTAGATGATGGACAGCTTTAGTTCGGAGTCGTACAGGAGCGAGAGGATTCCCCGCAGGAGTGCTCTGTAGACCGAGCAGAAGAAGCCGAAGCTTAGTTATCGGTCCTCCATTTACTTTTGTAGCGCCTTCCATTCTGTTGATCGATGTATTTTATATTTTCTAGCATTTCTTTCAGATAATCTTGTATAAGGGCATGTTGACCCGAATATTAGGCCTGGGATGATATTCAGTTGTGATATGTATATTTTCGGTTCTGAGTTGTTTATTATATTCTTGCTACTGTGATCGGGGACCTGTGCCTTCGCTTTATATTGCTTGACGCTTAGCGTATTAGGTTGAGTAGAAGGTCTAGTACTTTTCTCCTCAGTCTAATACGTCGCGGGCTTGCTCACGTCCTAATTCCTCAGTATTTTGGGAAGCGGGGCATGACAGGTTTTAGTGATGGCCCACATAGGTCTCGGTCCCGAGTTCCCACCAGTGAGAATATAATGAACAATTTAGACGCATATCATGATTTCATCTGTGAGACTAATTTTGAGCCATTATCCTATTTTCGTAATAGATTCTGTTTCGTCCCTATCTTATCACTCTTTGACTCCGGAGTTTCCCACGATTCTTGTCCTATCACTTCGCGACTACTCTCTCTTCCTATAACTCTCTTTCCTCGTGCTGATAATGCCACATATTATTGTAGTATTTTATCTTATATATTATTCACACTATTAGTCATATCATTAGTATATTAGCTATTTCAGTTTAGTAAAATAGTATTTATGAATTGCATCATTTTATATATTAATATGGTGTACTTGTAGATGGTGAATATTCTAGTTGAAATAAGCTATTAGTATATATTAGTATTGGTTAAGTACATGATATGTATTCATACGTGTGTTTGTTATAATATTCATTTAGTCATATATTCTACCATTATATTGTATATTTTCATGTAAAAAATCAATATATAGTATGTCATACATCAATCATGTTTCGTTCATTGTTAGTAATATTTACTTATTTTGCATGTCAGTTACTATAAATGTTCACAGTTTCATAATATTTTGTATATGTCTGTTTTTTATATACTCATTCATATTTTTAATATTTACATCTTATTATTTCTTTTGGTGGTCAATATTTTCATATTACTATTATTGTAGTATCTCAGTTAGAATCAAATATCATTTATCTTAATATGTTATTATAGTATAATCAGAGTTTTATTTTCACTCTCGTAATTACATTCATATTGTATTTATCATAAGTACAATAGTTCAGTATATATGTGATTAATGTGCATTATTGAAGTGTGTTATATTTAGTTAGTTAATTATTTTTCTATTCAATCATCATTCTTTTTGATACATTTATTGTTACCTATTAGTATGTGATATGTGCTTAGTGATCCGCTATTAACATCATTCGTATATTTTGTTATGATTTTGTTAGTATTGTTTATATATTGCTTATATTGTCATAAGTATTATATTGTATATGTTTTTCATTTGACTATGTTATTTATACATTTTTAATTGTTCAAATCATGTTCATTAAGTGTTTTGCATTACTCTAGACTTCACATATACATCACATAGCATATCTGATATTCGAATTATTTTTTTGTGTTTAATTATACATTTGCATATCTACATTGTGTATGTATGCATCTATCATTTACTTATGTTCTAGATTATTGTATATTATTCGTATTTTAGTGATATACATTAATAAGTTCATGATTTTAATATTCTACATATACATTACATTCTTATTCTTTATTTATTTAACTCATAACATTTTTAGTACATAGTTTCTTATCAGTCAGTTTTGTCTTGTTGAGGTTATTTTAGTATGTTCATATTGGTTTTGTTATTTCTAAGGGAAATGTATTTCTATTTTATTATTCAAGCATATACTTCTTTTTGTTGTAATGTGTTCTTTATATTACTATTTTTCTATTGATTTTACTATTATTTGTATTTTATATTTCTCTTACTCTTACCCTTGGGGTGTATTTTTGTTTGTGTGTGGATTCTGTTGTGATTGTATTTTTAATATAATTTTATTGATTGTGTGTTTTATGTGTATTACTATACTTATTTGATCATTTTGAAAATGATTGCCTTGATTTTACAAATATTATTAACTGTTAGTTAATTGATTTTGATTTGTTCATTTCTTACATTCTAATTGACTTATGTGACTCTGTTCGCTATGTTATTATTTTGAATTTATATACTTGATTTATTTTATACATATATAGGATTTACGTAAATACTTGTTATTATTGATTGTGTAAATCTTAATTCGTTTGATTATATGTGCTTCCTTATTAATTTGACAAATAATGTTCATGATTTTAATTGACATGATTATTGATTTTATAAATATTTACCTGTTTATGTTTGTGTGATGATTGTGTTTGTAACTCAGTATGAATTTTTATATGCTTAATGATTATGTTTGTAACTCAATATTGATTTATTTGATTTGTTTGATTTAATTTCCAGCATATGTATATTTTATTGATTTTGCTTTGGCTACAACACTTTTTGTTTTTGTTAGAATATTGATACTATTTTATTTGATGCATTTATAAGTACTATACACATTTTTACGTATTTCTCTTCATTATTGGTACTTGTCATATGTTGACTTAGTGATTTTGTATGTTGTCTGTAATTGTGTTGTTATTATGTTCTATGAATTATTTATTTTGTGGTGTGATTATGTTGATTATATGATAAATATCTTCTGTTCCATGATAATGTGTACCGTATACTTCTTATCCTTTATATAAATTGACTATTATCATGTTTTATATTTATATACTGATATTTTTCTTTTCTATCCTTCTTTCAATGTTATGAATATATAGCTACATGATTGTTGCATATATTTTTATAATTTTCATGTCTCTATATGTTGTCTATTATATTGTCTAAACTATATGTATGTTTGATTCTTGCTATTTTGTTTTGCTTACATATTCTTCAAATATTTCTTTTGCTTTTGCTTGTATATGATTCATCTGTTATTTGTATTGTATTTTCATGTTTTTGTGTTTTAGTATGTGTATTATCTGATTTCGTATAAGCAATTTCTATTTTGTTGAGATCCTTTTGTCATTTATCTTCTTTATGCTTTTATTATTTATATTGTTGAGTTGATATGCTTTATCATATATTCTAGTGATTAACAACTTTTGAATCATGTATTTATATCATATATCACATTTTGAATGTTATATGTTTGTTATATTTTGCCAATCCTGTGTTATTGATTATGTTTTAACACCGTGATGTATTATCTTATGATACTATATTTAATAATATCATGTTGATCTTTTATTTTTCTGTAATTGTATATTGTTGTTGACGTTTTACTATTATGCTATGTTTGACTAATACTTATATTTCTGCCTATGCCTAGATGTTGCGTTATATTATAATTTGATACATATTAACCATTTATTTACAATATACATGCTTCTTTATGCCTGTGTAATCTCTTCCAATTATGTGTTCACTCTCTTTATGTTATACCTATCTCATTCTTATTATTCATACTACATATCGGACTTTATTATGACCTTGATTTGCTTTATAAATTTGCATTGACTATTCACTTTGATTCTTTCAAATTATTCTCTATCGTGTTTTGTATAACTTATAATATACACATCCAGCTTCTCATTCAGCATTTGCCCACACATTTGTCATGACGTGCTATGACCTTATTTTAATATTTCTATCCTTGGGTTCTTTAATTCCAAGGACAGAATTTGTTTTAAGGGGGGTAGGATGTAATGACCGTAAAATTTTGATACTAGTTAAAATAAATTTTTGGTATTTTAAAATATTATTTTAAAAGAGTATTGTATTTTTCTTGATTTTCTAGAATTTTCTATGATTTAAAATCTGATTATATATTTATTTAAATGATTTTGATATTTATAAATTAACTTAGTGCAGTAAAAATTTCTGGAATTAATCTGTTGTGTTGTCGATACTATTACGTATCATTTTGAATAATATGTTGTATTATTACGTATTATTTACAATTACGTATTTTCTAGAATTTACTATTACGTATTTTCTCGTATAATACGTTGTATTATTAATTACATATTATTTTGTATAATTTGTTGTATTATTACTACTATTGAGTATTATCCGTTGTATTAGTATAACTATTACGTTTTATTTTGTAGATATTTTTTCCATAATTATTTAATTTAAATATAAGTAATTATATTGTTATTAATTATTTTTGTTTAAAACCCTAACCCTATATATTTATATATATATTTTGTTTCATTTCCTTCTTCTATTCACACGAAACCGCCGCCTCCTTCATCCTCTCTCTCTCACGTTCTCTTTCTCTTTCTCTCTTCCTCCCTCTATTTTTGACGGCGCCAATTCCGCCAAACGCACTCGCCCACTTCTTTTGACAAAACTCAAGCCACCCACGAGGAAGCTCTTCCACCAACCCATGTCTCTCTCTCCTGTCTCCCTCACTCTCTCTCCAATCATCTCTCTCTCATTCTCACTCTCTCTCACTCCAGCTCACTCTCTCTTTCTTAATCTCTATCTCACTCTCTCTCACTCTTATTTCTCTCTCTCTCTCTCTGTCTCTCTCTTCATCTCACACGTCCTCTCTCTCCCTCCCTCCCTCATCAGTTCTCTCTCTTCCTCCGCTACAAAAACTCGACAACTTCCCCAACCTCCTCCCGCTCCGCCTCCCTCTTCCCTCACCTTCACTCTCTCTCTCTTAAGCAACCCATCGCTAGCGCCTCATCACTGTAGACGTATAAAACTGCTTATAGGTCCCTTAACACAGCTCGACACGATGATTCGACAAACCAACGAACCATCGGGCGATGAATCCAAGCATGATCGTTAAACCACAATATCGAGGCTAAGTAAGACGTAACGAAGCAGATTAACGAGGCGACGAGGTTAACGAACTCGAACACCGAAGCGTATTTACTGCCAAATTAGGATCCGAACTGCTAAATCAGAGTCCAGATCAACAAATCAGAGTTCGGATAAACCGCGAAACCGGAAAACGACGAAACAACCAACACTTGGAGGGCTCAGCCAAAACCGAGCCACCTCTAGGTGGCTCGGCGAGCCACCAAGGTGGCTCGGTGGCCGAGCCACCAAGGTGGCCGGCCGAGCCACCAATTGGTGGCTCGATGGCCGGCCGAGCCACCTTTTGGTGGCTCGGTGGCCGAGCCACCAAGGTGGCCGAGCCACCTGGGTCAAACCCAGATTTGGGCCCAGATCTGAGCCCAGATCTGGTTTTGAGTGCCTATAAATAGGCTTGGTGGTTCATTGCTTAAGAGGTTGGAATTTTTGAAGGCGAAGCTCTGCTGGATTGAGATCTAAACCTCGGAGTTTTGAAGCTTTGAAGACTTGAACTTTTTAGATCTGGTTCTTGGCGATCATCCACACCAAACAAGACAGGAGTTCGAGAGAGATCAGATCTGAGATCTACACGGTTACCCTCCGGATCAAAACTTGGTTTTTGATCCTAAGAAGAGTATCGATTTCTTTTGGTCGATTTCGATTACTTTGGGCGATTATTTCCTTGGTGAACTAATCCCCCCGGCTGTTATTTCCTTCGCGAAATAACACCCATCATACCATGTAGATCCGACCGGATCAAGATCGCGCGGTGGTCCACGGATTAACCCGGCGCAGGCAAAGAACCCACACAAGCAAGAGACCGCAAAACAGGATCTTGTGATTTGTTCCACAAAAAAAAAAGGAAAGTTGTAATCTTTTTATTTTTCTTTGATTTTGTTGTAACCGGATCATATAAAAAGATCGGATCTTTTGTAACCGATAAACTGTTACTTAAGAAGACAGTGACTTCAATAAAAACAACAATTTTTCCCGCGAGCAATCTGGCGACCACAGTGGGAGCCACCAATCTCGCTGCCGAGATCGTTGCGCCGCAGCCACGGATCTCAATCCCGGTCGAGGAGGAGGTCGAGTATGAATTCGACCAATAAAAGTTCGAGGAGTATCTATCATCCTCGTCCGGATCCACCTCCCTCCGCAAGTCCAAGAAGTTCTCATCCAGAAGAAAAGTCCGTTGGTATAAGGAAGTAGAGAATACCAACAAAGGTCTCACCCCGATCGATGCCGAAGTTGCATCGAGTGAAGTTCCACCGACCTCCAACCAGGTCAAACCTGTTCTCGCCAATTCCTTCGCCGCCGAGGGCGTAAGGACTCTCTCAAAGAGAGCCCACCAGAGGCAACGTCAATGTCTGGCGTGGCAATTCGCAAAGGCGATGGAGTCCACTGACGGAATCCGCTACAACGCGGATTTGAAGAACAGGAGAGGCAAACAGCCTCCACAACCAATGAATGGCAGTTCCTCCAAGCCGCCAACGAATGAATGGATCCGTGTCAAACGGAATCGTTCGACACTGGATGAGCGCATTCGCAGGCGCCGCGCACTGTCAGCGCATGCACGGGCTCAAGTCCAAGAAGCTCGCAGAAGACTGCAGAAGGAAGTGGCCAAAAAGCCACCACCAACCCGCCAAGTATGGAGGCCGAAGTCTGAAGCGGCAACTCAGGCTAAGGAACAATCATTGCAGCCTTCAAAACAAGTTCAACCTCCCGAACCATCCCGAAGAAGGAGGTCAGTTTTGGAGCGCCTCGGTCCACTTCCCAAAGCTCCAGTTCAAGAACGTTTGGGCCCGATAAAGAAGCCCCGAACGACTCAACATGACGGGGGTCACCGTCACCCTCAACATGACAAGGAGTTCATGGAAACTATGTGCACCAGTTTGCGCATTGAAGTCCAGGAGCCCACCGAGAACTCACGCCCACAAAGGCGTGTTTCGAGACGCGTGACTCTTGAAAGCCCAAAGAAGGCAGTTCACCCTCAGAAGGAAGCGTTGTCGTCTGATGATGATAGCGTTATACCCAAGAAGTCGTGCCAACACACGATAGGTTACTCCGGCCTTCAAACCGACGAGTTGTACTATTGTGTTGGGGGTACGAGTAAAACCAGGAAAAGGAGTCCTCGAAAACTAGAAACTCAGTGCCCCTATTCCAAACTCATTCGAGCAGTATTGTCTAAGTGCAACTGCATCAAGACAGTCCCCGAAAGAACTTCGGTTTTCAAAAGGCTCAGTACCGAAACGCTAAAACCAAGGCCTAGGCATTTCTGACGAAGAAGAACGGTAGTCGAAGATGGAGAATTTCCGAGGGTCACCACTAATATGACCAGCAAAGGGACATCGACACAGGATAATCCCGAGTCGATTCCGGAAGTACCCCGGCGTGTAACTCGTCTACAGTCTGGAGCCATTATACGAGCAACTTATGGTAGGGTTCGGACAAGATTACCTTCAGAAGATGAAGAATCGGATGCCTGCTCTGCGGTCGCATCAGATAATACAGTGTCCAGCGAAGGGCAACCCCGCGAGTCACTTATGATAAGCGCGGAACAAGTGGCCAAGATGCTCGAAGAAGCCATGGCCAAACAACAGGAAAGCTTCAGGTTCGAAATGCAGATGGCCATGCAGAATATGAGAGAAATGCATGACCAACAAATCCAAGCACTGACAAACCAGCAAGGCGAACCAAGTCGTTGTAACCAGGTTAATCAGGAAGATGAGGACACAGGTGCGAATGAAGCTCATAATGCCAATAATCCTCCCGTCAATGCAGGGGGTAGTAACGATAATGCTAACGAAAATACAGGTGAAAATTTGAAGATTAAAAACCTCGAGAGCAAAATCAACACGTTGATTTCCGCTCAAGAGATGAAGAAGACGGGCATTCCGTGTCCATACCCAAGGGAATGGGAATCAATCCCGTATCCGGCAAAGTTCAATTTAATTAACTTCACGCCATTTGATGGGAAGGGATCACCCACTCAGCATTTGATTTACTTCAAATCACACCTAGGGGTTATCTCTGGTAATGAGCCTCTGATGGTACGGTCCTTCGTCGGCACTCTTCGTGGAGCCGCCTTCGATTGGTATCGCCACCTCAAGCCAGGAAGCGTGAATAGCTAGGACGACATGGAGACTAAATTCCTCGCCAACTTCTTCGATGACGACACCGAGATATCCATCGGGTCATTGCTTGACGAGAAACAGAAAGACAGGGAATTAGTTGATACCTTCGTCAAAAGGTTTCGGAACAAGGCGATGAACTGTCGGGACCCGATCACTGAGGAATTCATTCTCCAGACTTGCCACAACAACCTCGCACTGGATGTATTGGAAGCAATGGGGACAGCACCGTCCAAAACATGGAAGGATTTGAAGGTTCGAGGAGAGCAAGCCGAGCGATTCCTCAGAAGGAAGAAGGCGGAGAGAGGCCAACAGGCGACGAATGCTCCAGCACAGAATTTCGTCCCTCGGGGGAAAGGTAAGGCACATGATAATGCAGTTGATGCTAATCAAACTTTCCAATTACAACCTCAGCAACAGCCGCAGCAACAAGCACCATAACAATCGCAGTCGCAATGGCGACAACGGCCTCAGAAGCAGAAATCTTCGGAGTCAAGATTTCCTAAAGTGTACTCCTTCAAAGATGATGAAGTTCCCGTCATCTTTAAGTACCTGTTGGAGAATAACAAAATCCAGCTGCCGGCGATTGTGGATCAAGAAGGGGCCAGCAAAGTGACGGATCCGAAGTATTGCGCATACCATAGAGCGGTCCATCACCCTACAAGGTCATGCTACCATCTCAAGGATAAAATCCAGGCATTAATTGATGTAGGCGTCATAATCCCGAAGCCGCCCAAGAATGTAGGAGCAAATGTAGTATCAATTAGCTTTGGATCAGTACCCACAGCATGGTTTGAACCAAAACGCATCACCAAAGTAGGAATGAAGACAGTAAACGACGACCCATACGGACAACGCCAAAAAGAACTTGTACCACATACAGCCCCAAACGACGAAATCCTCTGGGTCCATCATGATCTTATTGAAGACGATCAGTGGACGACTTCCTCGACCAGAAAGGGTAAAGGCAAGTCCTGCAATGCTACTTCCGCGATCTTCGAAGAGGATGGTGATGAAGCTCCTACCTTCCCGCTCTCCGAAGAAGAACAAGAAGTTTTTGCCACTAGAAGCGGAAACCAGTATCACTTCAACTATCCATCACCTAGTGATCAGGCAGCTGAGCAGGGGGTGACTAAACTGGGACCAGCCAAAACTCTCACGGAACTGGGAGTGGTTACAACTCCTAGACCGGTTGAAGACGCTCGATGAAAGCCGATTGATAAACAGAAAGAAAAGAAGTCTCAAGAGGTTCAGAATCCGAGGCGGTCTCTTTTCAATCGTCCGATTGGAAGAGATAAACCGAAGAGCTCGAACACTCCGCGCATCTTTGATATCATAGCTCAACTAGCTAACATTCCAGCGCGGATAACATTGTATGAGTTGCTACGGTTGTCTAAAAAAACCAGGGAAGCCTTGCAAGAAGCCTTGGCCAATTCATAAGTGTTCCTTACTCAGATCAAGCCGGTACCTGAAGAGCCAGAACTG
>BQKN01000653.1:327690-373019 GCA_022839385.1 Asparagus kiusianus | reverse complement strand
AAGTGTTCCTTACTCAGATCAAGCCGGTACCTGAAGAGCCAGAACTGTTGATTCAACACTGCAATATAGCGGCTAAAAACCTTCCCTGCATTACCTTCACCAAAGAGGATATGCAGACGAAGAATTCGAACCATGATCGACCCCTATATTTCCTTGGGTACATTGGCTCCAGCGAAGTCAACCGAATCCAAGTGGATCCGGGTTCCGCTATGAGTATTATGCCACTTCGCTTGATGCATAGCCTCGGCATTCCAGTTAGTAAGTTGGCGTCCACAGGCACTGTTATCTATGGATTCAACACTAGCGGGTCAAGACCCTTGGGCAAGATCCGGATAAAATGTCAAATGGGTGATTTGAAGACGGAAGTCACATGTTATGTGATTGATGCCGAGACTTCATATAACTTACTATTTGGTCGACCCTGGATCCATAGTAACGTTATAATCCCCTCCACTCTCCATCAGTGTTTGAAATATGTCGACATTGATGTTAAGGTTAGGACGGTGGTCGCGGATAAGCAACCATTCAAAGGGTTTGAGAATTATTTCACTGATTCTCTCCTTTATGGAAACGAATCTGATACTGAACCATCGGCCCAGGGCACGGACAGCGGAGAAGAAACTGATACCGAAGCTGGACTTGATTACGATGGAGGTTTTGTTTTAAACGACATTGTACCCTTGGTAATCAATCTTGATGATGAACAATCGTCAGATGGTAGTTGTAACTGGCAACTTGCTAATAATGAAATAAATGATGATTTAGAGTATTCACTGTCTCTTAATGATGTGATAAAGGGATTGCATGATAATCCTGATTTATATACGCCGCTTCGATCGTCCTATATAACAAAAAAACACTTCCAACATTCTTTCGGAACAACCCTGATCGTTCCTGCCAAAATAGGAGGCGAAAAAGAAGTGATTTACGGTAAAGGAGAGAGTTTTCCATTACCTGATCATTTCTTAAGGGAAGATGAGAATGATGACAAACCTGGTCGACATTTATCTAAGTATAGTCCGGACGCGCGCAAGCTCATGGAAAAACAGGGATATGATTTCACACTCGGAGAAGGTTTATATTTCGATCGAGGTTCCCGTATTCCAGCCAAAGCTGCATATGTACCAAAAGGGAAACCGGATGATTATTATAAATTCAGACGAGGACTAGGTTATGTCTCTTCTTCAGAAGACGAATGTTGCTGGTTAATCAATAACCAATCATCTGAGCAATACAAAGATGGGTACTCGTCAAATTCCTCGGAATAGGATTCCGATACAAGTCTGGGGGAAGTATTCAAAGCTCTAATGACGAACATGGCTACAGCTGATCCATCCACAATGGAGGACGACGATCAAATGCCAACATGGGAAGACCCATGGGTTCATCACCTGAACATGCAGTACGGTGATAGGTTTGAACAGAGGGAACCCCCTACTGAAGATAAAATAGTCCAAATTAACATGGGTGACGAGGCCAACCCAAAGCCTATATTCATCAGCGATAGTCTTCCCCCGAATGAGAAGGAGGAATTAATTGCTCTCATTAGGGAATATATTGACGTCTTCGCTTGGAACTATGAAGACATGTCAGGGCTCGACCCCAACGTGGCAATGCACCGCCTCGATATCAAGTCGGATGCCAAACCTGTCAAACAACAGCAAAGACGGTTTCGTCCGCAGATTATGGAAGCCATTGAGGCAGAGGTTAAGAAATTGATCGACTCAGGATTTATCCGAGAGGAGCAACATCCAGATTGGCTAGCCAATATTGTTCCAGTCATGAAGAAAAATGGTAAAATCAGGATTTGCATCGACTTCAGGGACCTGAATACGGATGTCCAAAAGACGACTTTCCTCTCCCAATCACGGATGTCATTATCGACAATACATGCGGATTTGAGAGAATGTCTTTTATGGATGGCTTTTCAGTATATAACCAAATCAAGATGCACCCAGACGACGAAAAGCATACAGCGTTCAGAATGCCCCTCGGAGTCTTCTGCTACACGGTGATGCCTTTCGGTCTAAAGAATGCAGGCGCCACGTACCAGCGAGCAATGACTAAGATTTTCCAAGAACATCTCAGGAAAATAGTCGAGTGCTACGTTGATGGTTTGGTTGTAAAAAGTCGTAACAAAGAAGATCACATCAAGGATTTGAAGACGATGTTTGATCTCATGCGAAGTCATCAATTGAAGATGAACCCCACTAAATCTTTCCTTGGAATGTCCAACGGAAAATTCCTTGGATTCGTCATCACCACTAAAGGTATACATATCGATCCCGATAAGGTGAAGGTGATACATGAACTGCAACCCCCTAGAAATCTAAGAGAACTCAGAGGATTGCAAGGGCGTTTATCTTACATCCGGCGGTTCATCTCAAATCTTTCTGCAAAGTGCCAACCATTCTCTAAGCTAAACAAGAAAGGTGTATCATTTATTTAGGACGACGCCTGCCAAAAAGCACTCGAAGATATCAAAACATATCTGACGAATCCTCCTGTTCTCGTTGCACCAAAATCAGGTAAACCGTTCTTGATTTACCTCAAGGCGATGAACCACTCAATAAGTGCTTTATTAGCACAAGACGATGATAACGGTCACGAACAGGCAGTTTATTACCTAAGTCGGACCTTAGTAGGCGCCGAGTCTCAATATCCGATGATTGAGAAAGAATGTCTCGCATTGGTATTCGCAGTACAAAAGATGCGGCATTACTTGGTTGGACAGACGATTTACGTCATTTCTAACGTTAATCTAGTACGGGTATTTATGACGCAACCGGCCTCTATGAATTGGCGGTTAGCGAAGTGGGCCCTTCTCTTGTCCCAGTATGATTTGCACTTCAAACAGCAGAAGTCGGTCAAAGGACAAGCGATTTGTGATCTTTTGGCGGCAAACCCAATAACAGATACGGCAGAAGTATATGATGATTTGCCGGATGAAACCCACGAGGTTAACACTACATCACACCAACAAGTATGGCAATTATACTTCGACGGTGCTTCAAGAGCAGTTAATGTGGCAATAACCCCCGGATGTTCTAAAGTCTCCTCCGGAGTTGGAGTTGTCTTAGTTTCCCCGGGGAAGCATGTGATGCCTCAGGCTTATTCACTGACCGATCCATGTTCTAATAACGTAGCCGAGTACAACGCGCTTCTCATTGGACTCAGTTTCTCCAAAGAGCTGGGGGTCGAATATCTCAAAGCTTTTGGGGATTCTCAATTGATAGTCAACCAAGTCCGTGGAGAGTATGAAGTCAGGAATCAAGACCTGATCCCGTACCACCAGGAGGCCATCAAAATGACAAATTCTTTTGAATGATTCTTTATTGAATACATCCCTCGTCTCCAGAACGCTTATACGGATGCACTGGCAGCACTAGCGGTATCACTTGCGTAGCCTCCCGAAACTGAACTGCTAGTCACAGTAAGATCGCATCAACTCTGCATACCCATATACAATATGGATATTGAAGAGGAAGATGATAAAAACATAAACGCCAAGGAGGTGAATTCAACTCAAATTGGGCATGAATCACGAGATTAGCATTTTCCTATCATTGACTACGTCCAATAGGTATTTTGCCAGAGGATGTAAAAGAAAGGGAATCAATCCGCCGAAGAGCACCAAGGTTCTTCTATAATACCGAGACCCATACGTTATACCGTCGAGGGTATGATGATTTGCTACTCCGATGCCTTTTGAAAAAAGAAGCAGAAGAAGTTCTTAAGGAAGCACATGAAGGAGAATGCGGTGCGCATCAGCCCGGTCCCAAACTGTATGATCACATCAGGAGAATGGGATATTTTTGGCCAACAATGGTTCGTGATGCAATCGAATACGCCCGAGGATGTCATGCCTGTCAAGTACATGCAAATTATATGCACCAACCACCGGAGCGTTTACACACGTCAACCACATCTTGGCCATTTGAGACATGGGGTATGGACATTGTCGGTCCTATTTTCCCCCCTTCAGTCAAAGGTGATCGATTCATTCTCGCAATCACGGATTACTTTTCAAAGTGGGCTGAAGCGATTCTGCTTAGAGATGTGAAGACGAACAACGTCATCAATTTCATCAAACATCATGTCATATACCGACACGGTGTACCAAGACGGATCATTCATGACAACGGTCCACAGTTCATAAGCAATGCTTTCGTCAGGTTTTGTGACAAGTTCAAAATTCAAGATGTTTCGTCAACAGCTTATTATCCTACCTCGAATGGATTAGCTGAGGCTTTTAACAAGACGATCATTAAAATCCTGTCAAAGCTAGTGAAGACCAATAAACGAGACTGTGATGATAAACTCGGTGAAGCACTCTGGGCTTATCGTACCACCATACACACACCTACAGGAGCTATCCCATATTCGTTGGTATACGGATGCGAAGCTGTGCTACCATTAGAAATCCAAATCCCATCCCTTCGGATCGCTCTCGCAACTGAGATGACGACAGAAGAACAACATCAGAAACGTCTCGAAGAACTCAAAATGTTGGATGAAAAGCGCTTGGAAGCTCAACAACACATTGAGTTTTATCAAGCCAGAATATCTAGGGCTTTTAACAAAAGAGTCCGACAAAGAAGCTTCAAGGAAGGAGATCTGGTCCTCGCTGCTCACCGACCGATAATCCTCAACTCCAAGAAGAAAGGTAAATTTGAACCCAAATGGGAAGGACCGTTTGTGATAGACACAGTCTACTCAAACGGCGCATATCGCCTGATTACTCAAGAGGGCGTCAGGCAATTAATGCCAATAAATGGGAAGTTTTTAAAAAAGTACTATCCCTAGTACACTCAGGATAACTCATTTACCAGGGAGTTCCTTGAAGAATATTACACTTGATATTCTAGAGGATAACCCAAAATCACTTTCACCACCAAAATCCCTCACTGATCAATTCCAATTGACAGTGAGTCCACCAAAAGTGTCTTTCTAGTCCAAGTCACCAACAAATTTCTCTCTTGATTCTTTCCACGAACAAGAGGACCACTTTCAGTTCAGAGTCCCCTTTCGATAAACGAAAGAACTCCCTTCTTTTTCTCTTTGGTAAAACCTCCTCATGGTTATAACCGAAGTTGAAATTTCCTTTCGATAAACGAAAAACTCATCTTCAGGCTAGATAACCAATCCTATAAAAGGTAAGTTTATCTAGATCTTCCAGATTCTCGAAGTGGAGATCCCACTTCTAGTTTCTTTTGCGCTGGAAATAGAATATAAAGTTCTTCATTTCCAGAATCAAGGAATAGAATATAAAATTCTTTCTTCCTTGTATTCGGGTTCGCCTTCACCCTAAAAGAAGATCGGGAAATAGAATATAAAATTCTTTCTTTCCCACACCAACCTTTTCCAAGAATTTATCAATCTAGGATTCATCCTAGGAAGTTTATCCCGAATCCTAAGCAGGGATAAGTCTGCGCCTAACACGCGCTGCCGGTTTAGTCTTTCTCCGTAGAAAAAGACACCAGAGTTCGATTCTGGGGTATCCTATCCTGAAACCTAAGCAGGGATAAGTCTGCGCCTAACCCGCGCTGCCGGTTAGTTCTTAACCGTTAAAAAGAATACCCGCCCACATATTCAACATTGTGGCAGGTTGTTATTAATAACACCAAAATCCATGCCTTACACGCATGGGGAATTTCATCCTGAATCCTAAGAAAGGATATGCCGACGCCTAACACGCGTCGCCAGGTTAGTCTTTTACTGTCTAAGAAGACACCAGAACCTAATTCTGGGGATCTTTATCCCGAAGCCTAAATAGGGATAAGTCAGCGTCTAATACACGTTGTTAGGTAGCCTATTCCCGTAACAATGGCGAAGTCTACGTATTCGAAGTCGTAGCACAAAGTCTCAGAGAATTCACTCTCTTAGCACAACGTTGCATGCAGAACGGATTTAGACAATCTGCATGTTAGCCCGACTCAAACGGTAGTCGGTAAAGGCTAATCAAATCCGCTGAGGGCTGGGGGTTAGCCAAAAATCCTAAAGTCAACGTCTAACATGTGTCGCCGGGTAGCCTATTCCCGTAACAAATGGTAAAGCCTATGTATTCGACATCATAGCACAAAGTCTCAGAGAATTCACTCTCTTAGCACAACGTTACATGCGGAACGGATTTAGACAATCCGCATGCTAGCCCGACTCAAACGGTAGTCGGTAAAGGCTTATCAAATCCGTTGAGGGCTGAGGGTTTGCCAAAAATCCTATGAGTATTATGGTTAATTCCAAACAGAGTGAGAAATCATAATAAAGATAAGAATAAAATCATTTCCACTAAGAAGATCAAAAGTCAAAGTATTCAGCAAATGAAATCATACATCAAGCCCATGGCTAAAAATCTGCTGACTAAACTTAGACAGCTTCTCATCATAAGCTTGCCTAAGCTCATCCTGCAATTCAGCTCTGACTGACTCTTCAGTGGTGGCTAAAGTCTTCACAGCAACTTCCTCCGTCTCGACCAGCTTCAGCTTCAAGGATTTCAACTCCTCAGATAACGCAGTAGGGGATTGACCTCTCGGGATATGCGACATGATGATCTGTAAAATAAAAGAGGGAATCAGATACAAAAATTTTTAGTTAGGGTGACAAACTCTAACCCTAAAATTTTACTCCCTCTTTATTACAATTAAACCCCTCAGATCTCCAAATTCAACCCCCTAAAATGCGAGCTCGAGGCGTCAAATCACAACCCTAACCCTCATATACAATCCCACAAGTTCATATACTGAATTAAACATGAAATATGCCAAAGTTATGGAGGATTTACGTGAAGAAAAGCAAGAGGATCCAATAAAAATCAGATATTGAAGGGGGCTCGAACCACGTGCTCGAGGGGCCTGAGAGAAACTTTTTATATGGAGATTTGGAAGGATTTTTCAGTCCAAGATCAAAAGGAAAGGTGGATCTTAGAAGAATTTTAGGGTTTGAAGGAGAAAGGACGCACGAGGGAAGAGAAAAATCCAAAAAGAGGGAGAAGGGGGGCCGGCCCTAAAAGAGGAGAAAAGAGGCTCTTTTATAGTTGAACCAGTCTTGAACCGGACCAGACTAGACTGAACCGGATCAGACCAGTCCCAAACCAGACCAGATCAGTTCTGAACCAGACCAGACCAGGATAAATCAGTTAAAAGAGGCTGAACCAGACCAAACCAGTCTGAACCAGGCCAAACCAGTCTGAACCAGGCTAAACCAGTGTTGGACCAATCTTGAACCAGGTTGAACTAGTCTTGAACCAGGTTGAACCAGTTCGGACCAGATTTGAACCAAACTTCAGATTGAAGCTGAACTAAGTATCGAAACGACTTCAAATCGACCGACGGTTCAATCCCTCATTTATTCACCCCTCTCCCGCACATTCGGAAGGGTCGGAAGATTTTTTGAGCCTAATTACTGCTTTTTTTGGGTCATTATCAGGCCGGTTCAGCTCATTCGGAACTAAAAATACTCTAATAAGGTATACGAGTATAAACTATTCCCTATTTTTGATGAGAAGTTTCTGGATAGTATTTTTCTAAAAATATTCTTAAGGATAACTCAACAACACTCCGAAAAGTATAAGAGTATAAACTGCTTCTCGAGACTCCAGCAGACGTACGAGTATAAACTGTGTCAAAACGCCGGACAACACGTTGCAAATGAAGACTCAACGCCAACAATCGATGGTCAGTTCTATGTTGAAACAACAAACACGAGCTAAAGATTAGAAAATCAGGAATTAGCTTCAAGTTCGAAATTCCGACAACGGTCAGACAATAAATGCAGCACCGGAACCCTTGCAGACATTCGACAAAGCACCGAATAGCCTGGAGGATTGAAAGAATCAAGAATAGAAGCTATTCCAAGGTCCCGTTACACCGATTGAAGGTTGGGACAATCATATCCAAAGTATTCCAGACTCTTCTATAAAAGAATGAGGCTGAAATACTTTGGAGGGGGTATCTGTAGGCGTATAAAACTGCTTATAGGTCCCTTAACACAGCTCGACATGATGATTTGATAAACCAACGAACCATCGGGCGATGAATCCAAGCATGATCGTTAAACCACAATATCGAGGCTAAGTAAGACGTGACGAAGCAGATTAACGAGGCGACGAGGTTAACGAACTCGAACACCGAAGCGTATTTACTGCCAAATCAGGATCCGGACTGCCAAATCAGAGTCCAGATCAACAAATCAGAGTTCGGATAAACCGTGAAACCGAAAAACGACGAAACAACCAACACTTGGAGGGCTCGGCCAAAACCGAGCCACCTCTAGGTGGCTCGGTGGCCGAGCCACCAAGGTGGCCGGCCGAGCCACCTTTTGGTGGCTCAGTGGCCGAGCCACCTGGGCCAAGCCCAGATCTGGGCCCAGATCTGAGCTCAGATTTGGTTTTGAGTGCCTATAAATAGGCTTGGTGGTTCATTGTTTAAGAGGTTGGAATTTTTGGAGGCGAAGCTCTGCTGGATCGAGATCTAAACCTTGGAGTTTTGAAGCTTTGAAGACTTGAACTTTTTAGATCTGGTTCTTGGCTATCATACACACCAAACAAGGCAGGAGTTCGAGAGAGATCAGATCTGAGATCTACACGGTTACCCTCCGGATCAAAACTTGGTTTTTGATCCCGAGAAGAGTATCGATTTCGCTTGGTCGATTTCGATTACTTTGGGCGATTATTTCCTTGGTGAACTAATCCCCCCGGCTGTTATTTTCTTCGTGAAATAACACCCAACATATCATGTAGATCCGACCGGATCAAGATCGCGCGGTGGTCCATGGATTAACCCCGGCGCAGGCGAAAAACCCACACAAGCAAGAGACCGCAAAACAGGATCTTGTGATTTGTTCCACAAAAAAAGGAAAGTTATAATCTTTTTATTTTTCTTTGATTTTGTTGTAACCAGATCTTATAAAAAGACCGGATCTTTTGTAACTGATAAACTGTTACTTAAGAAGACAATGACTTCAATGAAAACAACAATTTTTCCCGCGAACAATCACTACCACCAACTCCTTCAACGCCCTCACTAACCTCGACTGTCGCCTCCAGCTCCGCCTCCCTTCCACTCGACCATCTCTCGCCGCCGTCTACTTCAGCAGACCAACACCGTCCATCCTCTCCACCTTCACATCTCCGAGAGCTCCGTTTACGAGCTCCTGCCCTTAGACCCGAACAACGTCCAGCCACGCCCCCGTCGACGCCGCCAGCCCTTACAACCGCTGTCCCCACCTTTTAGCCGCTGACGAACCCTGTCGGAGCCCACCGAGACACCCCATAGCAGTGAAGAGAATCTCCGAGCAGTGAGAAACAAACCTGAACAGCGACCGAATGGTGAAAAACTTCACTATAGAAAACTGCAGCTTTGTGCCAACTTCACGTGCACTTCTCGATCACCTCCAACCTCTGTTTTCATCAATTTTTTCTCTGGTGAGTAGACCTACATATTGCCTATCACCTCCAATTTATATCATACTCTAACTCACTCTATATCTCTCTCTGTAACGTTCGAAACATCGCTCGACGGCAGCAGTTCGCGGATTCCGACAGATTCGTGCCGACTTTGCACGCTCTTTTCGGCCACCTCCGGTCTCCGTTTTCGCCACCTCCGGTCTCCGTTTTCGCCACCGTCTTCGCCGATACATAGCCCTTCGTGTTGTCTATCATACGGTATATTCATTTCACTTGGGCTCCTTATATACACCTTGTTATATTCGTTTGAATATCACACGTCGCAATAACACTCTAAGTTGAAATTTTAGTCGTTGATTCCGCGAAACCCGTCATAACGCCGTGCAACCACCACGATGACCCCCATTGTAGTTGACGACGTACTTGAGGTAAGATCCCACATGCTCAGATCTGAATTTGTATTTATTATGAATTATCTATAATTTTATATTTGTTAATAATTGTTTGTGTGAGATAGTTTGATGAGTAATATAAGATAAATCATAATAATATGATAATTAGTATTTTTAGAATAATTATGACAAATTAAAAGAATTTATTTTGGCAGCGGAATCATTTTTTTGAATAATTATATTAATTAAAAAGAATTTATTGAGAACGAAATCATTTTAGGAAAATTATAATAATTTAAAAGGAATATCTTGGAAAAAGAATCTTTTAGAATAATTATAATAATTTTTAGAATTTATCTTGTGGAAGAAATCATTTAGAATGATAAATATTTTTAAAAAGAAATTATTTTGGGAAAATAAACTATTTTGAAAATAATGAGAATTTATCTTATAAAAAGATTATTTTTAAATTTATGAATTTATTATTTTAAAAGATTATTTTTAGAATTATTAAAATTAGAAAAGAACTTATTTTGGAAAAATTGATTATTTTGAAATTAAATTAAAGAATTTAAATTGTAAAAGGAATTATTTTAAGTAAATAACTTTATTATTTTAGAAGATTATTTTAGAATAATTTTATGATTCAAACTTTTAATTTTGATTATCTGATATGCTATGACATTATTGTACATGATGAGTTGCATTGATTGTTCCTTGTTATGATTGAGAACCGTTAGGAGTTTATGACTATAGTGACCTGTGTGACATGAAAAAGACCTAGAGACTTGTGTGTGCTGGCTTAGCAAAACGAGAAGAGTTGGGATGGGGAAGTCATGGTTCATGTGATCGAATAAGGCTGTTGATGTATCTTCCAGGCTCGAGCTAGTGGTTGGTGTTGCCACTGAGGTTGGTTTGTAAGGCTAAAGTGAAGTGTGTACATCACTTTGGTCAGTGGAAAATTTATTTCGTTACCCAGGTTCTGTTTGAAGTTCGGACCAGACAGAAACGGATTGCGTGTAGTCCTCTAGGCCGCATGTATAGCAGGATTGGATACACGTAGAGGATTTGTGAACAGTCAGTTATCCGATGATAGGAACGTTGACTCTATGTGAGATATGTACCAGTGACCTGTTATAGAATGGTTAGTTACACGACATCGTTACTCGGATGATTATGAGTTCTTGTGAGATACGGACCAATTATGTTTCTTTTCATACATAGATTAGGATTAATATTTAATATTTAATTATCTACAATTCATGACATATGGTATATACATGAGGGTTTTCTTGTTTGGATTATTTCGCTCGACGTGCTACGTCTCGAGTTGTAGATTTTTAAGTATTAATTCCATCTAGTGTATGACTCTGTACTTGGATGATTATTCTGATTGCCAGCTGCATGATCGACTTGTTACTTGGTTGATTTCCTTGGATTTATTCTGATTATTCTATTCTAGTAGTAAACTATATTTAGATTATTAGTATTTCAGTTGCATGTTTCCATTATTATTACTATTATTACATTGGTCACACGACCGTTCTATTCTTCCTTTTGGGATCTTGCCGTGTGCCATGCACGCTGACGTACACCTGTTTCCTCTGGTGTACGTCAAATTTAGATGATGGATAGCTTCAGTTCGGAGTCGTACAGGAGCTAGAGGATTCCTCGCGGGAGTGCTCTGCAGACCGAGCAGAAGAAGGCGAAGCTTAGTTATTGGTCCTCCATTTACTTTTGTAGCACCTTCCATTCTGTTGATCGATGTATTTTATATTTTCGAGCATTTTTTTCAGATAGTCTTGTATATGGGCATGTTGACCCGAATATTAGGCCTGGGATGATATTCAGTTGTGATATGTATATTTTCGGTTCTGAGTTGTTTATTATATTCTCGCTACTGTGATCGGGGACCTATGCCTTCGCGTTATATTGCTTGACGCTTAGTGTATTAGGTTGAGTAGAAGGTCTAGTACTTTTCTCCTCAGTCTAATATGTCGCGGGCTTGCTCGCGTCCCGATTCCTTAGTATTTTGGGAAGCGGGGCGTGGCACGACCAACTATATGTTGGGAACCCGAACAGAGGCCTGAGGACCGCGGGAGGTCTTATAGATGGTGTTCGAGCATGGCTTTAGACTATGACAGGTTGCACAGGTGCCACCTTCACTCTCCCTGCATCCAAGCATAAGCTGCAACTTACATTCCTTAGCTGTAAGTGGCTTATTTCTGCGAATGAGCTCCTAAATGTGAGAGACATCACAGAGTTGGAGGCTGAGTATTTAGTCCGAGCTACTATTAAAGCCGCTCTTGATGCTGAGCTTTTGAAGAAGTAAGGGAAGAAGCCTGTTAGACTTTCTTGCAGAGGTAGAGATAGGGTAAAGGACGAGGAGGAGCTCCTTCCTACCGATGATGATGAGGAGACTTCCGAAGAAGACCTTTGAGATAGGTATATCGGACTTAGAGGCGATGAGGGAGAAGTTGAGACAGTCTGTCAGACTCTTTCTTCTCTGAATTACTGAGTCTGACGTTTGCTCGTCGGGCACAATCCTATATTTTCCCTAAACCTCCACCGACTCCATCAAAGCCGAGGCGAAAGGTTTTGTATACTTATCCTAACAAGATGACTCTTGTTACCCAGGTGGGATGGTTGAAGAAAACGAGCCTCTTATCCTCCGTCGCGCGAGATTACGGTCTTTTACTGAGTCTGCTATACGGGTTAAGGTACGTGCTAAATCCAAACACGAGAGACCTAGTACCCACACGGAGGCTCGCTTCCCTAAGCAGAAGAAGACGGTGAGTAAGTCGTATGTTGGTCCACGTGTTTGCCAGGCAGAGTTACTTGGCCACGTACCCATTGGCGGAGAAGGTAATACCTCACCACCATGTAGTCTCTAATTGGTTCTCTTATGGATTTTCGAAGGGTCATAGGGAGGATGGATTTCTGCACGACTCTATCTTCTCCAACTTTAACCATTTCGAAGGCCCGAGCTTCGTGCAGTAGATGTGTGATGCTATTGTCGATGATCCCGTGCATACCGGGGTAGGCGAGGGTGTTAGCCAGGGTAGCAATGTTGAACCGAGGATTCTAAGCCCAGGTACATCTAACACCGGTAGTACACTATTCGAGTAGCAATTAAAGGAGTTAGGCAATTCAGAACTTGTTCCCCCTTTAATCATTTATGCACTTCATTTTCTTTTAGACAAATTAAAGTATGTGGGCACGAATGTCAGGGTAAAAGAACCTTCTGCAACCGCTAGAGGTGAATCTGATTCCTGCTATTATGAATTCTAGCCTCTTTCTCTTTTACTCAACGTTTAAGCTCTTGTGTAGATGCCACGATAGAGAGACCAGCCGATGATGAGGCATTTCATGGTGTGGATCCTGGAGGATTCAGCGAACACGTATTTGTCTTAGCGCCGAGCTTCTCAGGATCTAATACTAGACTGCTCGTTGACATGTTAGCAGAGCAAGCCAATCGAGGAGCTGCAGAACCATCCACTGAGGGTGGTTCATCTGCAGGTATACATCTGATTCACATATTGCTCTCCTTCATCTGTCAATGTTTTACTCAAACATATGGGAGTTTTTATTGTAGGACTAAGCTCTAAGGCTGATACAGCTACGATCCCCAGCATTTCTAGCATGCCTAAGAGTTCTATCCCTTCATCATCAGAGGGAGCTATGGCTACAACTCAGCCGCCTAGTCCTCAGCTTCAAGCTATTGTTCCTTCAGATCTGATGGAGACGAAGATTGTGAGGTCTTCTGGTAGAGTCGATATACCGACAATAGTTATGCCTATCATCATTTCGGGGATCGCTGAGATTAGTTTCGTAGAACCCAGTACAGGACGCCAAACTAAAGGGATTTCTGTTGGCACTGGTGAGTTCATAACTTGCTCTGAGTTTTCCCACAACGTTCTAAAGTTTATTACTCTTCTGTATGATTATTTGTAGGGTTTCCATTGTCTCCATATGAGCGCATTATGGTCTTACTATTTGATACTGATCCGGGCACAGACATGTTTCGGATAGATCTTGAGAGTTTCCTTACCTTCTTGGGCAAGTTGGTCAAGAGGATCGTTCATCATGGATTCCGTTTTGATCAGTACAAATGATCTTTTGACCACCATATGACGATGATTAGAGAGGAGGGGTACCTAGAGCTAGCTGATTCCCTTGTTGTAGATCTTGTCATACTGGAGCACAAATCCAAAGAGTTGGGGGAGCGGAGGGCTAGAGGTGTTTCCTCTTTTGTTGCTACTCGGTTGGAATCTGAGTTGAAGCAGTAGCATGACTCCAGAGCATCCATTGGACATGATCTTCAGTCACAGGAGAGCTCTGTTATGCAAATGAAGGCTAATCTCTTGAGGGAGGATACGACTAAGGCTGAATTACTTAGCTCTTTAGCTTCGGCCGACGAGGAGATAGCTAAACTTAAGAAGGCCTTGAAGTACGCCGAAGAATCTCGTGCTTTTCTTAAGGACGACTTAGCCAATGCTGAAGACTCTCGAAGACAGACATTGGAGAAGCTGAAGCCTGCAGAAGAGAAGTTGGCTAAGTTGAGGAGTGAAGCTGCAAAGATACTAGATACATCCGAAGATTCCATCCAGGCTGAGCTGCAGGCTAAACTCAAGCAGAGTTATACAGATGAGCTCTGTACGTTGGAACTTCGGATACTCAGTCGTGCATTGTATTCGAATTGATAGGTTCCACTTTTGTATCTTCATTTAACTTGACTTTAATGAAACAAGGTCTTTTACTTAGCACGTTTTCCTTCTTATTATGACTTTTTTAACCAATCTAGGACAAATAATCACAATACTTATAGGGTTTTTAGCAAATCCTCAGCCCTTAATAGATTTGATGTGCCTTTACCGATTACCGTTTGAATCTGGCTAGCATGTGAATTGTTGAAACCTGCTTCACATGTAACGTTGTGCTAAGAGAATGAATTTTTTTAGACTTAGTGCAATGATTTTTAATACATAGACTTAATCATCCCTTACGGTGTTCATAGGATTTTTGGCAAACACTCATTTATCAACAGATTTGGCGTGCCTTTATCGATTACTGTTTGAATCGGGACTAGCATGTGAATTGTCGAAACCTGTTTCACATATAACGTTGTCCTATGATTTTGAATACATAGACTTCATCGTTTTCATAGGAATGGACCACCCAGCAGCCCGTATTAGGTGCATACTTATCTCGGTTTGAGGATTAAGATAAATTCCTTCAGGCACAAATCGTGGTGTTTTTTTCATAGAAAAGACTAAATAGCAACGCGTGTTAGGCGTAGACTTATCTCTACTTAGGGTTCAAGATAAAATCCCCCATGCCTAAAAGGCATGGATTTTGGTTGCTACGATATTGAATACACACTTGGTCATTTTCATAGGAACATACAATCCCGACAGCGCATATTAGCCACAGACTATCTCGGTTTGAGGATTGAGATAAATTCCTCCAGGCACGAATCCTAGTGTCTTTTTCACAGAAAAGACTAAATAGCAACGCGTGTTAGGCGTAGACTTATCTCTACTCAGGGTTTGAGATAAAATCCCCCATATCTTAGGATTTCGATTGTGTGGAAAGATTGTATCTTTTCTTAGGGCAAAGACAAACCAAATGCTGGAGAGGAAGAATTTTATATTCTATCTCTCGATCTTCTTTTGGAGTAAAGACGAACCCGATGCAGGAAAGAAAGAATTTTATATTCTATCTCTCGATCTTCTTTTGGAGTAAAGACGAACCCGATGCAGGAAAGGAAGAATTTTATATTCTATCTCCAAAGCTGAAGAGGAAAATTTTTATATTCTTGCTCCATGATCCAGAAGAAACTAAAAGTGGGATCTCCATCTCTAGAATCTTAGAAGGTGAAACTAAGAGTGGGATTTCCACTCCGAGAATCGAAAAGATCTGGATAACCCTACTTTTATAGGATTGGTTACCCGATCAGAAGATGATTTTCTCATTTATCGAGATGAAATCCTAACTTTGGTGTAAACCGTGGGGAGTTTTAACTGAGTAGGGGTTTGAGACGACCCTAACTTTTATAGCTTTGATCGTTCAAATTGGGTGGAGGCCTTTCGTTTATTGAAAGAAAATTCTGGTTTTGAAAGTGGACCTCTCGTTCATTGAAGGAATTGAGAGGGGATTTTTAGTTTTGGTCCTAACTATAGAAAGGTTTGACCAAAAAAATAGTGGGAGTGAAGATACAGATAACAATAAGAATGTTGACTTGTAAAAATCGCTCAGTGGGGTTTTCGATGTCAAGTAATAATGACTTAACACGAAGATGGGGGGTGTCACGTTAGACCTCAACAGTGGGAGTGTAAAAGGCTTGGACACGGTAGGAGTTTGGGTGGATTTAACCACAAAGAATTTGGTGAGCATACCGTCATTTGGTTTGATCGATGAAGGATTTTATGGTGGAGGATGATAAGTCATCAAGCACTCCATAACTTAACTATGGGGATTTTGTAAGGAAAGATTGATCGAATGGGGTCATCAAATCTCATCTCGATGAAAGAAGACTCCAAAATACAGCGGGAGGTTCTTAATCATTATTTTATTGTTATTAAGAATGACTTATCCAAACAATTAATTTTGATCTTGGATAGTCAGCCAATCTTGGGTTATCCTTAGGAACACCGTGAATAGCGTTTTCCAGGAACTTCTCGTTAAATAGGCTATCCCGAACATACTACTACGGATAGTACTTTATCAGGAACTTCCTATTTATTAGTATCATAAGCTTGTCACCGTTTTGAGTGACCAGGTGATATGCGTCGTTTGAGTAAATCGTCTCTATCATGAATGGTTCTTCCCATTTATGTTGGAATTTTCTCTTCTTCTTGGAATTAAGGATCATCAGTCATCGAACGGCAAGGACCAAATCTCCTTCTTTAAAAATCTGTTATCGGACTTTCTTATCAAAAGCCTTGGAGATTCTAGCTTGGTAGAACTGAATCTAGTGCTGAACTTCTAGACGCTTTTCATCTAACACCTCGAGTTCTTCAAGATGTTTCTGATGTTGTTCATCAGTCGTCATCCGTGTTGCAAGAGCAATACGCAGTGATGTAATTTGAATCTCTAACGGGAGGACGACTTCACACCCATACACCAGAGAATATGGGGTTGCACCAGTAAGCGTGCGGACAGTGGTGCGACAGGCCCAGAGAACTTCGCCAAGTTTATCATCTCAGTCTCGCTTGTTAGTTCTCACAAGCTTTGATAAAATCTTTATGATTATTTTGTTAAAGGCCTCAGCCAATCCGTTTGCAGTAGGATTATATGTCGTTGATGAAATGTCTTCAATCCTGAACTTCCCGCAAAATCTGATGAAGGCATTACTAACAAACTGAGGGCCGTTGTCATGCACGATTCGCCTCAGCACACCATATCAATAAATAATATAGTGTTTGATGAATGTGATGACATTCCTCATCTTTATTTCTCTGAGTAGAATAGCTTCGGCCCACTTGGAGAAATAATCCGTAATTGCTAAGATAAAACGGTCGTCTTTAACCGATTGTGGGAAAATAGGGCCAACGATGTCCATTCCCTATGTCTCAAATGGCCACAAAGTGGCCGAAGGGTGTAAATGCTCCGGGGTTGGTGCATGTTGTTTGCATGCATTTGGCACGCATGACACCGCCGGGCGTAATCAACCGCGCCCTTGACTATGGTTGGCCAATAATATCCTATTCTTCTGAGACGATCGTAGAGCTTGGGACCGGGCTGATGTGCACCACAGGTTTCGTCGTGCACTTCTTTGAGAGTCACTTCTGCTTCTTTGGTTGAAAGGCATCAGAGTAGCAAACCGTCGTATGCGCGACGATACAGTGTCTGGGTCACCATGTTATATTAAAATCTCAGTGCTCTTCGTCGGGTTGAGTCTCTTTCTTTTATATCTTGCGACAAAATATCATGCATGACGTAGTTAATAATGGGGAATTTCCAATCTCGAGGCTCAAGTTCAATTATGATCGCGTGCGCTTCTTTTGCATCCAAGGCGTAGTTTGGTATGAAAAATTGGTGAGTCCTTAGGGTAACCAATTATTCAGTGTTGGGAGGCTGTGCCAGAGACACTGCTAATGTCGCCAGTGCGTCTGCATACGTATTTTAGAGACACGGGACGTACTAGATGTAGAATCCTTCAAACGAGTCTGTCATCTTAATGGTCGCTTTATGGTACGGAATCAAGCTCTGGTTTCTGACTTCGTACTCTCCACACATTTGGCTGACTACTAGTTAGGGTAAAAAGCTTCAAGGTATTCGACCCCCAGCTCTTTGGCAAAACTTAGTCTAAAGAGCAGCGCGTTATATTTGGCTATGTTATTGAAACAAATCCCTATCAATGAATAGGCTCGAGGTATTACATGCTTCTCTGGGGAAATCAGGACAATTCTGACTCCCATAGAATTTCTAGAATTACCAGGAGCGCTTGTCGTATTGGTCGCTCGGGAATCCCCGTCGAAGTACATTTGCCACACCTATTGATGCAAGGTAATATTGACTTCGTGGGTTTCATCCGGTAAATCTTTATATAATTCGGCTGTATCCGCTAATGGTTAGCCGCCAGAAGATCACAAATTGTCTATCCTTTAATTGACTTTTGTTGCTTGAAATGCAAGTCGTATTAGGATAGGAGGAGGACCCATTTTACCAATCGCCAATTCATGGAGGCCGGTTGCGTCATGAATACTCAAACTGGATTAACGTTTGAGATGACATAAATCATCTACTCAACGAGGTAGTGTCGCATCTTCTGGATGGAGAACACCAAAGTGAGACATTCCTTTTCGATCATTAGGTACCAAGATTCGGTACCTACCAAAGTTTGAATTACGTAACATATTGCCTGCTCATGACCATTGTCATCGTCTTGTGCAAGCAAAGCACTTAACGAGTGGTTCATCGCTTTGATGTAAATCAAGAACGGTTTACCCGATTTCGGTGCTACAAGAACAGGAGGATTTGAGAGATATGACTTGATATCTTTAAATGCCTTCTTACAGGTGTCGTCCCAGATAAAAGATATGCCCTTCTTTGTGAGCTTCGAGAATGGTTGACACTTTCCGGACAGGTTCGAGATGAATCTCCGGATGTAAGCCAATCTTCCTTGTAGTCCCCTAAGTTCCTTAAGGTTTCTCGGGGGTTATAATTCATTTATTGCCTTCACTTTGTCGGGGTCAATATGGATGCCCTTCGTGATGACGACAAATCCGAGGAATTTTTCGCTGGACATTCTGAGAAAAGACTTGGTAGGGTTCATCTTCAATTGATGACTTCGCATGAGGTCGAACATTGTCCTCAAGTCTTTAATGTGGTTGTCTCTGTTATGGCTTTTAACGACCAAATCATCAACGTAGCATTCGACGGTCTTCCGGAGATGTTCCTGGAAAATCTTCGTCATCGATCGTTGGTACGTAGCGCTTGAGTTCTTCAAACCAAAGGGCATGACTGTGTAGCAGAAGACACTGATAGGTGTTCTGAAAGCGGTGCTTAAGCTCGGCCTCCTTCTTCAGGATGCGCCCGGCCAAAGCCTCACGCTCGAACATAGCACTCATCACGAGGGACGTGCACCAGCACTTCCAGGCGGTGCATCAACCCCTCCAAACGATGGAGCTTTCGCTCGCATCGCTGGGTGAGTTGGGGGTCGTCCACACGCCGGATCTCCTCGAGGGTCTCGGCCACGAAAGGAAGCACATCATAGTACTTCCCGACGCCTTGACTAATAAGGGTAGCCGTCCTACGTAAGTCGTCCTCCAGCTTGCGGAGGACGTCAAGCACCAAGGCAAGGCTCGGAGCATCCGATCCCTGTGGCGGGTTAGTAGCGACGACCGACACCGCGTCGGCACCAGCAGCACCAGAGGAGGAAGCAACCCCTTTCTCCTTGGAAGCGCTCGGCTTGGTCTCGGGAGCCATTATTCGAGACGAAGAAAGTTTTGCAAAAGTTTTTCTTCAGACGAAGCTTTGTGAGTGTGAGAACTCTACCAAGGGAGTGGCGAACACTATATATAACTGGGATCCAACGGCTGAGATCCACCAACTTAGATGGATCGAACGATTCAGATCTCTGGCGACGTTTCGGGTTCGACGCCCATAAAAGCCTCGGCTTTTGGGGACTCCAAACCGACGGTTTGGATCGGGCGCAGAAGGTGAAGCATTCCATCATTTCGCAATTAATGAGGATTGACACGACCCATATCCCCCTAGCTGGCAAGCATTTGGGTCCACAAGCGGACGAGTGGCACGTGCTCGCCTGCGCATGAGTTTTGCCAGTGGCATAAACTCGTCTGCGATTGAGTTTCGCCTTGGCATAAACTCGTTTGCGCTTGAGTTTTGCCTGTAGTACAAACTCGCCATCACGTGAGTTTCGCTTGCAGTACAAACTCGCCATCACGTGAGTTTCGCTTGCACCACAAACTCGCCTACGCTTGAGTTTCACCTACAGTGCAAACTCGCCTACACTTGAGTTTCGCCCGTGGCACAAACTCGCCTGCGGCATAAACTCGTCAGCAATTAAACTTGCTTATCGCATGAGTAAGGCGTTGAATAGCTACACAATAAAAATGAAAAGAGTGTGTGTGCAACATCTCAGAGTCAAGAAAGCGCGAATTTCATTAGCGGTTTCTAGATAATACATTCGAACAAAGTTATGACTTTACAATCAAGTGAGTCATAACATTACATTCGAGAAACAAAATATTGAACAGGACATCTTGAATCTACTCCTATCCTACGAGGTTATGCTAGAAGTTTAAAAGACGCGAGCTTGACTCTGACCGTGGCTACCTTCTCCGCATGCATAGCGAGAGCTTCGTCCTCTGCCTCCCGCCAGACCCTTGCTTCGAAAGAAGCGTTAGCGGCGGCATCCTCCTGGCGTAGTAATGGCAGGATACACCTCGCCCTTCCAAGATCACCGTGCACGGTCTCGCTCTGAATGCGTAGGCCCGTCAAAGTTGATTCTCCCTCGGCTACGAGATCATGCCCAAAACAATTGAGGAGACGGTAGATTCCATGTCACTTTGCAATAGGTGCTGCCGGAGATCCAAACGACTGATAAGGGATTCTTGATCTTCTATGTCTCGCCTTCGGCACTCTTGTTGCCACATGGCATGACGACGAGCTGAAGCCATGAATAGTGTCACTTCGGGCTCAAAATCTGCCTGCCATAGGTCCTCCAACTTTATTAGGAGAAACTCTAGATCAATGAGTCTCATCGAGCAGCGTATGGCAAGCCTATAGTCGCCCTAGTGCTGGATACGGGCCACACAATCGAAGAGAGACTACTTCAGAACAATGAAGGTACCACAGCCTAGATCGCCCTTAAGAAACGAGGTGCTTGCGATTGAGAGACGTGGCCACAATCGGAATCGACGGCCCAGATTGCCCCCAAGAGATGAAATGCTTGCGGGTGAGAGACGTGGCCACGATTAAAATCGATGGCCTAGATCGCTCTCAATAGTTCAGCTTTCGGCGGTTACGGAGGAACCGTCGAAACAGGAAACGGGTCGGGCAAGCCGAAACCCGGAACCCGAACCAAAATTCGTGGCTGAACCTAACGGCCATGATTCGTCATCGAACGAGGCGCACAGAGGCGACGTCACTTTGTCAAATTGCATTTAATGCGATCTGACAAGCCCACGCGGCCTTAGCTCGAAAGCACAAAGCTTCGACAGCGAACGCGTGGCACATCATCCACCAATTTGAACTTTTGCCTGTGAGAACAAATTTCGCCTTCGAAAACATGGCTCTCCCTCCACCATTTCAAATTTCATTTGCAAAAATGTAATTCGCCTACGAACGTCTAGCTCACTTCGCCAGTGAGGATGAAACTCGCCTGCGAACAATGGCTCGTTTATTTGGCCTAGTCTGGAGTGGTCCGACTCATCTGAAGCGTCGAGCTGCCAATGGAACGGTCCCGCCTACACAGACAGACCTACCAAGCAATACAACCCATTGACACGCCCTCCGGACGCACCCGCAGGTAACGATCGTTTTAGTTCAAGTCGTTACGATACGACCAAACTACGACATGACGGTTATAACTAACTCAAACCCACGCCTCAAACGGCTAAAGGTTAGAGCAGAGAATCTTAGCATTAAGCCTAAGAGAAACTACTCGACAACTCATCATACTGAGGGGAATAGTATGGCTAGCCTGATTCAAACGGTAATCAGTAAAGGCAAGTCAAACCCGTTGATAGCTGAGGGTTTGCTAAAACTCCTAAGAGAAACCTCTCGATAACTCATCATACTGAGGGGAATAGTATGACTAGCCCGATTCAAACGGCAATCGGTAAAGGTGTATCAAACTCGTTGAAGGCTGGGGATTTGCTAAAAATCTCAAGAATCAATCACGAAGGGGGAAATATACACATAAAATATGGAAAAGCGACAGATAGATAAAGAAGACATGATTATATTCATAGCTGGTTTAACAATACATCTTAAAGTCATGATGTTACATTCAAAACGAAGTCATGATGAAACAAGAAGAATCCCTAAAATATCGACCCACTCGGTCGAACCTATACCAGCTTAATAAAAGAGGCGAGTTCAGCTTTAGCATCGGCTATCTTCCTTGCCCGATCCACTTGGACCTGATCCTCCGCCTCCCTTCGGATCTTGGCCTCGAAGGACGCAGCAACAACAGAATTTTCTTGACGAAGCATCTGAAGGGCTTGTATTTCCCTTTCAACTGCTCCGTGAATGCTCGTACTTTCGAGTTGCAGACTTTTCAGAGCCACCTCTTCTTCCATGAGATGAGCCTTCATCCTAGCGATAGCAGAGACGGAGGCATAAATCTTCACCTATAACAGACGCTACCGGGTGAGCAAATCTGCAACGAGAGCCCCCTTGTCTGATAAGTCCCTCTCGCGAATCTCCCGCTCCCGTGTCCCTCGGATACGAGCCTGAGCTACGAGCTGCTCCACGTCCTGTCCCGAATCAGCCCGTAGCTGGGCTTCCAAGCGTGTCAAACGCGACTCAAAACCGAGAAGACTGACCAGACAATGCAAGGCCTCTCGAGCCTCGCCCATACGCTTGAGAGTGGCGGCGTAGTTCATCAAGAAGGGCTTGAAGTCTGCATGGGTTCCCCAGCCGGGGCTAGTGATAGCGACCACCTGCTTCATGGCATTCTACAGTTGCCTAAGGACGCCCTGCGCGGATCTGAAACTCGAAGAGGCAGATTCCTGACCAACCAAAACCATGGCGATGGGTGGGATCAGAGGGACAACCCCTTCGCCAGGAGGAGGAGACTGAGGAGACCGGTAAGGGGAAGCATAGGTGCATCCCTCCTCCTCCTCGTCTGAAAGAACGATGGGTTCAGGCCGGGCGGCCTCCCTCTTCCTCTTTGAAGCGTATGTTCCCGCTCCCGAAGCCATTTCAGATATAAGAGGTCTAGGCTTTCTCTAAGAAAGTTTGAACGGGAGAACTTAAGAGTGCAGTGATCCTCCTGCAAAAGAGATGAGTCCACACTATATACGTAGGATCTCTTTGAAGCAGACGGTTTTGATTATGCGACTCAAATCGAACGGCCACGAGTAAGGCGGGACGTTTGGAATTCTGCGTGAATGGCTAGGATCTGGCAGTTCAAGACACGATCCCCATCGAATTGATGGCTAGGAGTAAAAGCACCATCGAATCCATATCTTGAAGCGAGCGCGCGAAGACGAGACGTCGTCTTAATTGACAAACGTGGGAATTTCCCCTACGGACACGCGGCTTGTCCTCATGCGCCTGTCTTTCGTCAGGAGGGACCCGATTCTAATGACATCAATCGCGCATGCGTGTGCTCGCACCGCTCAAGTTCACCCAAAAGCCTCAACCTAGCCGAGGAAGCCAAATTAGCCCTAACTCATCAGGAACCTCTTTATTCAAAGTATTCCAGACCACACGCAAGTTGGTTTAGGTCTGAAAACTTTGAAGGGGGTTTGTAGACGGTAAAAATTACCTTTGCAGATAAGACTAAAATCCGCTTGCGTATTCGAGTCGTCCACATGACTTGAAAATCGGGCTCACCCGTGTGTTTGACTCGCCAGCACAAACCAGGGCTACGCGATCATCAAATTCGCCTACACTTGGGCAATCCGCCAGGCGATTAGAGACTCGCCCGCAAACCTGACCCGCCAATGCGAGTTAAGGTTACTCAAGAGCTAAACTCGTCTGCATACCCAGACAATCAGCTAGACGATCAACATCCTCGCCAGACTCACCAGAGTACTCGGTGGCTGCTATGTCACGTACAGGGATGGGCCTTCCCACTTCCCACGATGTGAAGGCAAGGAGCACAATACTCCAAACTCATCAAGTAGCCGCTCATAGTACGTGCGACTGGTCAAATCCATGCAATCGCTAAGTCCGCCTACATGCTTACGGCTGAGGCTCGCCTCGCCTGAACGAGTCAAGAGCTGAATTCGCCTACAAACGATAAACTCGCCAGACTTGCCAGAGTACTCGGCGGCTGCTATACCACGTACAGGGATGGGCCTTCTCACTTCCCATGACGTGAAGGGAAGGAGCACAGTACTCCAAATCCATCAAGTAGTCGCTCACAGTACGAGCGACCAGTCAAATCCATGCAATCGCCAAGTCCACCTGCATGCTTACGACTGAAGATCGCCTCGCCTACACGAGTCAAGAGCTGATCCACCCACGATCAACAAGCTCGCCGAGCTAGCCAGAGTACCTGGCAGCCGCAGTATCACGTACAGGGATGGGCCTTCCCATTTCCCGCAACGTGAGGGGAGGAGTACGGCGCCCCAAACTCATCAAGCAGCCACTCATGGTACAAGTGAGAAGCATGGTATCTCCCAACAGTACATGGTCACATCTCATGATTCAAGAGAGTGACCACATCGTCTTTCCTCTATTTAAGAACCTCTCCTGGCTACAGGAAAGGGGTTCACTCATAGTTAATTGATTAATTCAATCAGTTAGTTAAACCACTAGCTCTTGACTCTCGACTGAGTTGACGACAAGCTCTTTGCATGACCTTTGCACTGTAGCATCCTCTCCTAGCTTCGGGCTCTGATCGCCATCGAACTCGGAAACTCAAACTCAACCAGCACGAGCTTCTATTGCATACTGAACCTCACCAGTAACCTTGATCGAATCGTCCAAGGGAAGCAAACTCGGTGCGAGAACCGAGCGAGATGTCCTATCGCTACTAAAGTCCCCACGTTAAACAAGGAGGGCATTCCCTCTGTTTCTGTTGTAATTTCGATTCATTAGTTTGTAATAAGCTATTCTTATCAATACAAGCGAATACCTCATTTCGGGAAATCAAAATTTACGCCTACAAGAACCCTCTTGTAGTATACACGGTATTTTGGATTCGTAATCCTCTTAGCTACTTCCTGATCTTTAATAGGTGGTAGCTCGATTTTATCGTTTGCGAGGACATACTTCAATATGGCTGGAACTTCATCATCTTTGAAAGAATACTCCTTCTGGAACCTTGAATCAGGAGTCCTTCCCTATTTTTGAGGTTGTTGTTGTGACGTTTGATTAACATCAACAGCAACCACAGGTGCTGTCGGCTGACTTCTCTCGCCCTTCATTCTTCTAAGGAAGCGCTCGACCTGTTCTTCATGTAGTTTTAATTCTTTTCAGGTAGTTAAGGGGACAACCCCCATGACTTAGAGGACATCGAGGGAGAGATTATGATGGCAGATCTGAAGTATGAACACTTCTGTGACCGGATCTCTGCAGTTCATCTCTTTGTTTCGGAAGCGTTTGACAAAGGTGTTAATTGATTCCTCGTCTTCTTGCTTCTCATCTAGAAGAGCTCCAATTGACACTTTAGTGTCATCATTAAAGAAATTGTAGATGAATGAGCTTTCCATATCGTCCCAGCAGTTGATGCTCCTTGGCTTGAGACGTCGATACCAATCGAAGGCTTCCCCGTGAAGGGTGCCTACAAATGACCAGATCATCAGTGGTTCATTCTCGGATATCACTCCCAGATGAGACTTGAAATAGATCAAGTGTTGAGTGGGCAAGCCTCTCTTGTTGAATGGTGTGAAGTTAATTAGGGTAAATTTCGCCAGGTACGGGATTGAATCTCACTCTCTTGGATACAGGCACGGAATGCTCATTTTCCTCACTTCTTGAGTGGACATTAAGGCATTGACCTTATTCTTTAGCTCTTTCATCATCTCGTCATCGCCTGTATCTTTCTTTAGGTGATTTTGAGGACGAACGATAGGACAATCCTCAGTGTTGTCATTAGTGATGGGGCCACCCCAGTGTTGGTATTATTGTTGGGGTTACCCCCAGTGTTGGTATTATTGTTGGGGCCACGCCTAACATCTTTGTCATTGGGAGGAGTATCGACATTGATAGTCTCCTCTACCTCTGAGTCACTATCTACCTGATTTGTAGTATGGCGATGACTGGATTCACCATGCTGATTTGACAACTCCTGAAGTTGTTGAGCATGTAAATCCTTGACCGCTGCACGGCCATCTCCATTTCAATTTTAATTTTTTTGGGCAAGGCTTCTTGAAGAAGTTGAGCCACTTGTTCGGTAGTGATCATGAATACTTCTCGAGCTCGCCTCATGCTAGACATTGTATCGTTGGAGGCAATTACGGAGCAAGTATCCGAAAGTTCATCTTCTGAAGATAGTCCTTCGTGCATCTTCGAGTAATCCCCATGTCTGACGGCTTCTAACTGGAGCTGAGACACTCGTCGAGCTATTCCTGAATCGACTTTTCTTCCTAAAGAAAAGTCGGGATTAGCGTTATTCGAATTGAACACAGACTTTCCTTTATCAACCATATTGATGGTGACTTCTGGGAGTTCATCATCTTGAATGACCGAACTTCTTTTGCGGGAGCGTCTTGATTTGGGTTTTGATGCTTCAGTGGAAAGTCTTCGGAATACCGAGACCCTCTGTGGAGCGGTCTTAGGGTAGCTACACTCTGATAAGACTACCCTGATTAGCCTCTCACAAGGATAGTGAGAGTCTATTTCTGGGGTATTTCTTTTTGGAGAATTACCCCCAGCCCGAAAGTATAACTCATCGGCGTTGTGGCCGGAGTAACCTATTGGCTATTTATCATGTATAATGTCATCTTCTGCCAGACACGTTTACTTCTAAATAAGCAATGCCTTGTTAGCGCTCATAGAAGTCACACGTTTGTAATCACACCTTTGTGAGAGTGAAACCCTAACGGGCTCTTGGTTTTTCATATGTACACACAAGCGGGTGGTTACGGGAATCAGTTTGTTGGAAGGTCGCGTACAACCCCCAGTCTGGATGTTTGCTCAAGAATCATTTAGTGGACCCAAGCGTTCCTTAATAGGAGTTTTGCCTCAATCTTCAGGTAGAGTACCAAGGTGATTCTTCAGCGAAATGCTTCACCGGAGGTGCGGGAGCAGAAAGAACGGGATCTAAAATTGACGAAGGCTGGGAAGTAGCCTTAGAGCTGGAATTGAGTGAGAGACATGACTGGTGTCTCTTGTCAGGTAGAGGCGCCTTAGCTATTTTCGGTGCAGTTGTAGGCGCTGTTTTGGCCTTCGGCACCCAAACCTTCTTAGATTTTGGTGATTCTTTGACCACCTCTTCTTTTTGCAATTCTTATCCTTTCACACAAGGATCCGAGCAAGCGCAAGAAGTACGCGGCGCTTCTGAATGCGCTCCTCGAGAGTAGAATTGGTTCGTTTGATACGAACTCATTTGTTAGTCGGCGGTTAGGAGGAGGATCCTGATGCTTGTTGTGGTGACGGCTTAGCCAATTGGCGCCTTCTAAACTCTAGATCCGCTTGGTAGCGGAGTTCATCCACCTGTTCCAAAGCTTTAGCGAATTGGTGGGCAAGACGTTGGCGACACCTCTGACGAGCCCTTTTCGTCAGCACCGGCGCGCCTTCGACGGGCAGCTCCATGACCTTTGAGGAGTTATCACGAGCGTCAGATCCGGCTCCCTTGGAGGCCAGAGAGGAGTCTTCAACAGCATTCGGGTTAAGATTATCACCTTAAGTTTTCATATCTGAATGCCAATTAACCTTCTTCACGGAAGTGGTATTCCTACGCTTGCAGGGAGAGGAAGATCTGGAGGAGGAGGAGACGTACTCCTCGAACTTCTACTAGTCAAACTCATATTTGACCTCTTCATCCACGAGGATCTTGATCAGCGGTACGATAGCCTCAGCAGCGAGGCTGTTGGCTCCCACTGTGGTTGCCACGTGTTCGGGTCAAAAATTATTTTCTTTATTGCGAGACTTATTATAACTTCAATCGTTACAATGATTCAAAAGGAAGGACTTTTTATAAGCCTCCTTACTCAATGCAAATAAAAAGATTACAATTTTCTTGAGAACACATGCAGATAGATCATTTATCTGTCTTCTGCTTGCGTGGGATCTTTGACATTGTCGGGGTTTATCCGTGGACCACAAACTAATCAGATCCGAATAACGATTTTATTGCCTTGCAAAGGAGACAAAAAATTAAAGTGACTATCTTGGTAACAGTGAGATAATCGCTCTTCTCGAGAATCGTAGCTAGGTACGATCTCAAGAAAAACAAATGAACGGGATGCAGATCTCTTGAACTCTTCTCCTCCTTGTACTGAAGAATCGCCAAGATCCCTTCCTCCTCTCTAAAATTCATGCTCCTCACTCTTCAATTCAACAGGGCTTCGCCGAGGCTTGAGTTTTGGATCTGTGCAAATGAAGGCCCTAGGACTGTATTTATAGGCTTTCAGAAGCTCGGTTTTTGGATAAGAACAATCGATTTGATCTAATCCTGAGTTATAACCCTTTAACCACGTTCTAAGATAACTTTAGATCAATTGGGGAGGCTTTGGATCAGAATATACTCAAATCTGGGTGGTTAACGGGTGAAAGCAGCATTTTTAGGTGCGAGATAGACTTTGTGTCTCGGCCTTGGCCGAGATACAATGTGTGTCTCGGTTGCGTGCCTCAACTTGTTTTTTCGTTTAATTCCTCGGTCTGATCTTAGAATGACGCGATTCAAAGTGCGTTGGAAAGCCGGAGAGGAGATCTACAATCTCCTATGAGTGAATCATGTGTGGAGTGGACGAGACACAAGTGGCACTTCATATTTTATGAGTGAACTATGCTCCCGATCGGATCGTCTCTTTTTTATTTCACCGTCCCGTTTATTCGTACGCTTCGTCAACTTGCTTCATGTACTCATTGACATCAAATAATCCCCTTTGACTCAGATAATGACACTCATCATCTTCTATCTCGTGCTACATGTAGGAACCTATAGGCAATTTTTGACGCCTACAACAACAGCAAAATCCAACCAAGAATATTCAATACTGGTGACCTCATCCTCTGCAAAGCCACTTTCGACAGAGACACTCGGCGAGGCAAGCTAGCTCCTAACTAGAAAGGTCCTTACACAGTCCTAGAAGAGCTGCGAGCTGGCACCTATCGACTAAGGGCCCCATATGGGAGAGTTTTACAATATCCCTGGAATATCGAGCATTTGAGACGATATTTTCAATAACTCAGTTGTTGTCTCACACTCCTGTAGTGCTCAATCTAATGCAGGAATTAAAAGCCCTTGGTGCCTTTTCTTAGGGTAAAAACCAAAAGCCCTCACCCTATGATCGACTCCCATAGTCACCTCTCGACCATTATGGAGATACTGAAGATCCAGTCATCTACGTAAGACCTAGGCACCCAACCTTAGGGTTTCCATTTCATCATTTTCCCCCCAGGGTAGCCCTCTGCAGGGCGAAAGACCTAGTCGACTTCGGCAAGTCCTAGGCATAGCCTCAAGGTTGTTAAAGACCTAGTCAACTTCAATAAGTTCTAAGCATCAAACCTTGGTTGGATATTAAGCCTTTAGTATATTTTCAGGAATAAACCCAAGGCACTAACCATATGTTAACTCCCATAGTTGCCTCTCGACTATTATGGGGATAATGAAGACCCAGACGTCTATGTGAGAACTGGGCACCCAACCTTAGGATTGCCATTTTACCTAATCACCATCAAGGCGGCCCCCTGTAAGGCGAAAGACCTAGTCAACTTCAGAAGTTCTAGGCATTCGACTTCGATCGAATTCAAAGACCTTGATGCCTCTTCTCAGGGTAAACCCAAGGCACTCATCATATGATCGACTCCTACAGTCGCCTCTCGACCACCATGGCTATATTGAAGATCTAGGTGTCTACATAAGTCCTAGGCACTCAACCTCAGGCTTGTCATTCTACCTAACAGACCTTGGTGTTATTTTAAACAAACCTAAGGCTTGAGCTTAAGTGTTTGAATGTTCTCGACAATACAACATTGGTAATACAATTTGCCAAATATTTGTCAGCTGAAGACCCAAACACAGCCAGCAGAAAGCAATAGATGAAGCGGGTCATCTCGACCCCTCTACATTTAAGTCGACATGATACGACAGGCTTATCACAATCAATACTTGGTTCCTTAAACAAAACAAAGCTACAAGTTAGCAAAGCAAAGGAGTAAATAAAGGCAAACTCAAAAATGAAAATAAAGTTGATTTTTATTCCAAAGTGCAAACTTCTTTACAAACTCTTTACAATATCCATGCTAAAGTACTTATAAAGCATGTCAATATTTACAAAAAAAAGAGAGTACAAATACAATCCCCTAGACCTTTTGACCAGATCCGCGAGTAGGGCTTGGGAGGCTCTCGACGGCAACAGAATCTGCAGGGGCTTCGGCGACAGTAGCTGAGGAAGCAAGAGAATTCTCTTCAGGATCTTCCTCTGTCTCGTCATCACCCCCAACGTCTAGCACCAGATCCGTCCTACCTCCACTCTCCTCGATCTCCTCCAAGAGATCAAGTTAGCAAGAGACACAAGGGGGATAACGACAATCAAGGGAGGGAAGAGAGCTAGAGGGGAGCAGCGAAGCGAGATAGTCGACGCTGGTTTTCAAGCCAAGGCTACCTCAGTTTTGTCTAGAGGACCATGACGCCACTCGTCGACAACCTCCTTCCTATGCTGCACCAAGTCTAGATGAGCAAGTTGACCCTCCAAGTCCTTGACAATTATCGCGGACACCGGAGGAGTCGACTGCTCCTCCTCAAGGTCCGACCTTAGCTGCTCGACTAAAGGATGACTTGATTTAGCATCCTCCTTGGTCGCCACCTTCAGGCGCCTCTCGAACTCGACCTCCCCAACCAAAGCGATTAGTTGGTCATCCCGCTCAGAAATCCCTTGCTGCAGACAGCCGACCTCTCCCTTCAACTGGGTCACCTCCCGCTAGAGATCATCAATAGAACCCAAGTGTTTAGAAACTTGGATTCTGTAGCCCGTCAAAAGCCTCTCCTATTCGTCCAGCTCTCGCTACTAGACGACCTCTCTACCTCTCAATTCGGCCTCTAAGGTAGCAATCCTCTTCTCTGCCTCTTCCTTGGTCGACTTCTTTTAGGCCAACTCGGCATGCCACCTCTGTGCCGCCTCCTGCATGTGCCTTATCCAGTCAAATAGCTCCTTCTCTAGTAAAGCCCCTAAGACCAAATAGGCCTTGAGGGCTAAATGCACGCCAGCGCTTGGTACTTCCCTCAAGAGCCTCTTGTCCTTCGGGAGGGTAAACTGGGACACTACGTTGATCGAGGCAATTAAGGACTACATGACCGAGGACTCCACATCCATGGGTTCCTCCGGGACAAACTTGTCGTCTTTGGGAACCTCTTCCCTAGGCGAGCTAGGGGTTAACGGATCTCCCACCAACATGGTCCTCGCCATCTCCCAGGACTGGTGAGTAAGCTCATCGAGCCCATGGTAGAATGGCCAGAACTTACTATGCACATCCATCATCTCATCTAACTCGGGCCCTTCCGGAGGCACTGTTTGCTCGTCAACACCCTCGGATGTCCCGATAGGCTCCTTGCCAAGCCTGCGGAACTGTACGGCCGCAGAACTCGGCCCGGCTATCCCCTTGATAGGGTCCCTAGCAATTGCCTCTTCGATAGTTGGGGCCTCCCCCTCTGCTGCAAGAGGAGAAGAGTCACCCATGGTGTCGATCTCATTCAGTCGATAAGCTTGGATAGACCTCTGCCACCTCTCGATCGGCTGCGATGCTTCAGTTAACCACTGTATCTCATCCGGGTCAACCTCTGGCCCACTAGACCCTTGATCCTTCTTGGCATTCACCTTCTTTGGTCTCCTTCGCTCCACTAGTAGGGCGGCTACTTCAGACACTCTCGACCTTAAGCCGGCCGCCTCTTTCAGGATTGAGATCACCTCTCAACCTTTTTCTAAGGCCGAGAAGCCAAGCTTGATTCCTCCCTCGAATTTCTCTTAATACTTTTTTCGAGAGGGAGAGCTAGCAAACTTGCCCTTGCTTGGTCGACCGAGGAGGAAAAAATCATGGACACGCCCGTCGACCGAAGAGATGCTGTCTCAAAAAGATTGCTCCTCTCCCGGGATCCCCCATAGGAACGAATCTTTGTCAGTTGCCGCCTTTCCTCATCATCAAGAGGACACCGCCTCAGCACATCTTTAGCCACTTCAGGCTAATTAGGGAAAGAAAGAACACTATCAGTCCCGAAGACCCACACAAAAGTGCTCCTTCCAATCCCTGGTGGACCCACACAAAAGTGCTCCTTCCAATCCCTGGTGGACTCTGGAGCATTTGACACAAGCTTAGTATTTCCACGGTAGGGGAAAACATAGTGTGGGTCCTCTTTCTTTGATTCGACGCCGACCAAATGTCCTAGCAGCCGTGTGGTCGGCGAGACTCCAACCCGAAGGCAAATGATGACAAACCTCACCAGAACCCCAATGGCATGTGGGGCAAATTGAGAGGGGGAAACCCCTAGAGCAATGCAAACATCCCTAATAAAGGGATGAAGCGGCAGTCGTAGATCATACTCAAGATGAGCAAGGTAAAGTGCGTGCGGTCCCCAACATGGTGATACACAAGTTCGCTCATACTCGAAATGTCATAAAGATTGTAATATGGCTTAAGCGTCCCCATCAAGACCCTCGAGCGGAGAAGAGCAATCCTCTCCTCATTGAGGCCTACGGTGGAAGCTGGGGAAACCATTGAAGAATTTGGTTTGCAAAGTAAACTTGCGGAAATTCAGAGAAGCGCTAGAGGTTTTTTGGGAAAGAACTCATAAAGAATTCTTTTTCGCCCCTAACGAGCTATTTATAGTATCCCAAAGGGGCACGAGGATTAATCAGAACGGTTGTCTTATTTCGGAATAAATGGGCGAGATTCACAACAAAATCTCAAACGATTAGCTCAAAACTGAAAGCGACGTTCCTACTTACTCCACACCTCTTCGCTCGAAAATCGAAACAACGCCATTACTCTGACAACCGGTAGCATCATTACGTCATCCTCAGCAGTGATGTTTTATCGGCCCAATAAAGGCCTTTGGAAGCTCGCTAAACAATGTCTACTAGGCAAAGTCTACCATGCCCTAATCGACCCGCCACAGCCGACAAGTTGACTTTAAGGATATCTCTCGGACAACTTAACTTGTCCAAGTTGTTCAGATGCTAAGTAGCAAGAGCAGTTGATCAGATTGGCCTAAGACTTAGAAAAAATTAATCCTTCGAAAGCTTACTTACTCAAGTTCGAGACGTCTCGTCTCTATAGAGGATGAGTCCTCTCGGGTTAATGCTTAAATCTACTGGTCCACATTGAAACTAAGTCATGTAGCAAACATTCTGACATTATGCAACATAGGAGCAATTCCAAAGTGATTCTTTATCATATTTCACTCGGGCCCGGCTAAAGCCGACTCCAAGCGAAAGTGGACAACTGTTATGGTATTCTCATTCTCCAAAATACAAATCACCAAACAACAGGCGGGTATATTTCCATAAGCAAGGCCCTAACTAGCTTGGTGGTCCAAGCCCAACGAAGGTCCCAACTTAGCCGACTCATCAAGTTAATATTCTTCATGACGACTCAAGAGTTGGGATCAGTCGATCCTCTTATCATAGTCGAATCGCCTAGAGCCCACTCGACCTTTTATTCAATGCCCTACGAGGACGACTCGATGGGCGTTACTTCTCGATGAAAATGGAGGATAATATTGCCTCGGGCTTCTCCCTCTTGCCACATGTCAGCACCACAGTCAACACTGGACGGGTCACATCATGACCCTAGCCCCGATAATCTTCATGACTCATCATATCACATGGGCTCTACCACACCGCCGATCACTCTCCATTCGATGCTGAGACGATCTCTCCAATGCTGAAGTGATCTTCCCCTAACCACCTACCGACACCCGTAGAGTGGGTGTTGATGCAGCCACCAGCACATACTCTCTCTCTCTTCTTATTTAATACTGAGGAGATCCTCCCTCCAGTCGCCAGTCGACACCCGTAAAGTGGGTGTTGACATAGCCACTAGCCCATACCTTACCATCACTTCTCCATACTCGGCCAAAGTGTCTAATCTACCCTTATCCCACAGTATATATACATGTACTGTTCGTCTTTTAGAGGACAGAAGGGCTATTCCAAAAAAAGAGAAGGAGAACTCTTAAGTCCTGCTTTTTCTTCCACTCAAGTATATCGTATAACTTGATTGTCGGAGGTATAACGGAGGAACCGATCCCCATCCTCTCATGAGTTTTTACATGTGCAGATTTCTCAGCTCCCTAATTAGAGAATCAGACATAAAGTCAGAGAAGAAGATGGTCCCCTCATCCATCTCATTTACCTCATCGAGATTATCCTACCCTGGATACATACTGACTGTGTGATGACTAGTACATCAACATGTTACAATTCTTCCTCCCTTACAAAATCAAATCAACATCCCTATATACTTTGCACCGCTCTCCCACACCCACATACTTGTACCCATGTGATGCCATCTCACCCGACAAAATTAAATTAGCACCATATGATAGCATATATCTCACATGACAAAGAATTCTTAATTTCCTAGTGTGAAGCTTGAGCGAACACTCCCAATGGCTTTAACTTTCATTTATTTATTGTTTCTAGTGATCACATGATTAAATTCTTCATCCATATCCAATTTGTCAAAATACTCTTCGTTGTTGCAAACGTGCATAGATGCTACAAAATCTAACACCTAATTATTTCTCGCATCAATATTGGTACTCTCATCATCAACACCACATCTTCATCACACACAACTATCAAGGAGTCCTCGTTCTTCTCATTTTCTTGAAGCTTCAACTGTCTAATGCTCTTCAAATCATCTCTCATCTAAAAACATCTGAACTAAATGTGACCCTTCTCTTCACAACAGTAGCACTCCCTTTCACTGTCATCTCAGGCCCAAGAATTTGACCTTCCACAATAACTATCACATCTTTCTTTGCTCCTTTCATGATTAGAACATTCAAAAGTTAATGCACTCTTACCATCACTAGATGCGCTCTCCTTCTCCATTATTCTTTTATTCTCTCATAGGAGTGTTGTCACATCATCAAATTTTAAAGTCTACTTCCCTACAATTATCATTTGAACCAATGGCTTGTACGACTTCGGTAGCAAAGAGCATAGGAGTCATGCTTGTTCTTCTTCATTAATCTTCTCATCAATATTCATAAGTTAATACACTAGCTGATTAAAAGTATTAATGTGGTCTTAAATAGAAGAACCTTTTCCCATTTTTAATCAATAAAGCTATATCCTCAAACACAGTCAGTTGGTCATGACTATGATGCATAAATCTCCTCGAACATATCCCAGAACCCTCTTGTGGCATAGTGTCCTACATAACATTGTACTTGATCTCAGGGGCGAGTGCCAAACTAATTGTGCTAACTGCCTTCTTTTGCATAGAACTCCATTCACCATCCTTCATCTCTTCAGGCTTTTTTCTCATCCATAGCTTGACCACCATGTTGTTGCACCAAAAGATCTTGAACCATTCACTAGCATACTGCTAAATTTGTCTTGCTATTCAATAGTGAAATATAGTACTTAGGACCCAGAGATGTTAACATCATTTAACCACAATTAATGTAGGTGTCAAAATTTTCCTATATGTTCCTGCACATAGATCGAGACGTAGAGAAGATGATGAACATCATTATCTAAGTCAAGAATGATTATCTGACATCGACAAGAGAATGCAGCGAGTCGACGAAGCGTACGAGTCAACTGGGCGGCAGAATAGCCAAGAAACGGTCTAATCGAGAATTACATTTTACTCACAAAAGGTGAAGTGCCATTCGTGTCTTGTCCGTTCCACATATGATTCACTCATGGGAGGTTATAGATCTCTTCTTTGGCTTTTCGACACATTTTGAACCGTGTCATTCTAAGATCGGACGGAGGAATTATGACGAAAACAGTCAAAAAGGGGAAAACGACGTCTCGGCCTTAGCCGAGACAGTACAGCTATTCGAAATCTTAGGGAAAGACTTGATTTGTTAGTCTAGGCCCGGCCCGACCCGGATTGTCGAGAATTGCCCCGGACTTTCCAAAACTGGTCCGGACTATCCAGAACTAGCTCGGACTGTCCAAAACTATCGCGGACTATCCAGAACTGCCCCGGACTATCCATAACTGCCCCGGACTGTCCATAACTGGCCCGGACTATCCATAAATGCCCAGGACTATCCAGAACTATAACGGACTGTCAAGAACTGCTCCAGACTGTCCAAAACTATACTATCGAGAACTGCTCCAGACTGTCCAAAAATGTCTCGGATTGTCCAGAACTATCGCAGACTGTCCAGAAATGTCCCGGACTATCCAAAACTATCATGGACTGTCCAGAACTATTTCGAACTGTTCAGAACTGCCTCGGACTATCCAGAACTGCCTCGGACTGTCCAGAACTATCGTGGACTATCCAGAACTGCTCTAGACTATCCAGAACTACCGCGATTTGTCCCGAACTACCCCGATTCTGATCCAGAGCCTGCCCAACTGATTTGATGTTATCTATAAACGTGGTTAAGTGGTTACAACTAAGGATAAGATCAAATCGTTCGTTCTTATCCAAAATAGGACTTCTGAAGCCTATAAATATAGCCATATGGCCTTCATTTACACAGATCCGGAATTCTCAAGCCTTGGCGAAGCCCTGTTGGATCAGAGAGTGAGGAGCATGAATTTCAAGGAGGAGGAGATCTCGGCGAGCTATTCAACATAAAGAGAAAGAGTTCGAGAGATCTGCATCTGTTCATCTATTTCCTTGAGATCGTACCTAGCTGCGATTCTTGAGAAGAGTGATTATCTTCCTTTGCTGAGATAGTTATTTTAGTTTATTGTCTTCTTTGCGAGGCAATGAAATCTACATTAGATCTGATCAGTTGGTGGTCCACGGATAAACCTCGACACAGACAAAGACCCCACACAAGCAGAAGATCGATAAACGATCTCTCTGCGTGTGTTTTTAAGAAAGTTATAATTTTTATTTTATTTGTGTAAGAGAAGTCTTATAAAAAGGCTCACTCTTTTGAACTTGTTGTAAGTCGATAAATGATTATAATGAGTTCCCAAATGAAATTAACTTTTGCCCGAAACACGCTGACGACCACAGTGGGAGCCAACAGCCTCGCTACAGAGGCTATCGTGTCACAGCCACTGATCAAGATCCCTGTGGATGAAAAGGTCGAGTATGAATTCGACCAACAGAAGTTCGAATTCTTGTGCGAAAGGCACAAAAATTGAAAAAAGAAGAAGTGGTCAAAGAGCCACCAAGACTTAAGCACGTTTAGGTGCTGAAGGCTAATTCCAGCGCCAAGTCTACTTCCCAGCCTTTGTCAATTTCAAATCCTGCTTCGTCTGCTCCCGCACCTTTGATGAAGCCCCACGGCAGCATGAATCTCTCCAAGTTCAATATTCCATTAAAAGATCGCCTTGGTCCTCTACACGAAGATCGAGACAAAACTCCTATCGAAGAATGCTTGGGACTAGCGAACAAATCCCGAGCGACTCTTCAGACTGGGGGTCATACACGACCTCCCAACAAGACTATTCATGTAACTACCCGCTTGGGGGTGTGTGCAGAAAGTCAGGAGCCTATTAGAGTGAACCCTTGCAAAGGTGTGATTCTAAATGAGTGACTCCTGTGAACGCCAACAAGGCATTATCTAATCAGATGAAGACACATCCGACAGACTACAGCGTTATACCTGAAAGAACAAGTGAACAGCTGAAAGGTTGCTCTGGCTGCAACACCAACAAGTTGGACTATCATACTAGGGATGATTCTCGAAAGAGAAATACCCTAGAAATAAACTCTCAATGTCCTTGTGAGAAATTAATCAGGGTAGTATTATCAGAATGTAGCTACCCCAAGACCTCTCTACGGAGGATCTCGGTATTCAAAAGGATCTCTACTGAAGCATCCAAACCTAAACCAGGGCACTTTCATAAAAGAAGATCAGCTGGTTAGGGTGACGAACTTCCAGAAGTCACCATCAACATGGTCGATAAGGGAAAGTTTACACGTCACTTTAGTCCCAAACCTTTCCCGGAGGTATCCCAGCGCACAACTCGGCTACGGTCCGGAACCATCAGACCAAGGGATTATTATTAGAGAATTCATAGAGGACATTCCTCATATGATGAAGCATCAGATGCAATCTCTACAATCGCTTGTGATAATACGGTGTCTAGTGTGGGACGAACTCAAGAAGCATTCATGATCACTACTGAGCAGATGGCTCAGCTCCTTCAATAAGCCTTGGCTAAGCAGAAGGAGGATTTCAAAATCGTGATGGAGATGGATGTACAACGGGTCAAGGATTTACATGCCCAGCAGCTCCAAGAGTTGTCAAATCAGCATGGTGAATCTAGTCGTTGTCATACTACCAATCAGGTAGATAGCGACTCAGAAGTCGAGGAAAATATCAATGCTAATACCTCTCCCGATGGTAAAAATGCTAAGGATGGCCTAAACGTCGGGGGTGGTCTCACCTACAATACCAACACTGACGGTGACCCTACTATTCCTCTTCAAAGTCGCCCAAAGAAAGATGCAGGCGAAGATCTGAAGATGAAAGACCTCGAAAGCAAGATCAATGCTTTGATGTCTGCTCAAGAGGTAAAGAAGACCGACATTCCGTGTCCTTATCCGAGGGAGTGGGAATCGATTCCGTATCCGGCAAAGTCCAACCTAATTAACTTCACGTCGTTCAACGGAAGGGGTTCACCCACTCAACACTTGATTTACTTCAAGTCTCACTTAGGGGTCATTTCAGGCAATGAACCTCTGATGGTACAATCATTCGTGAGAACCCTTCACGCAGTCGCTTTCGACTGGTACCGCCGTCTCAAACCAAGAAGTATCAACAGTTGGGATGATATGAAGAGTATGTTTCTCACAAACTTCTTCGATGATGACACGGAGGTGTCAATCGGAATACTATTTGATGAGAAACAAAAAGGCAAAGAATCAGTCGAAACTTCGTCAAACGCTTTCGGAATATGGCGATGAACTGCCGAGATCCAGCCATGGAGGAATTCATCCTCCAAACATGTCATAACAACCTTTTCTTAGACGTGCTAGAAGCTATGGGCGTTGCACTATCCAAGAATTGGAAAGAGTTGAAATTACACGGGGAGCAAGCCGAACACTTCCTCAAAAGGAAGAAAGCTGAAAGAAGTCAACCCGTGACTAATGCCCTAAAATAGAACTTCACCCCTCGTAGTAAAGGAAAAGCGTAGATGAATGCGGTGGATGCAAATCAAACATTCCAATTGCAGTCCTAACAACAGCCACAACAACAAGCGTCCAAGAAGCAATCACCTCAATGGCAGGAACGACCTCCAAGGCAACAGAAGGCTTCTGAGCCAATGTTCCTGAAGGAATACTCCTTTAAGGAAGATGAGGTGCCCGGTATTTTTAAATACTTGTTAGGAAACAACAAGATCAAGCTGCCTCCAATCACCGATCACGAGGGAGCTAAGAAGACTATAGATCTGCGATACTGCGCGTTCCATAGGGCAGTTCATCATCCCACCAAGACGTGCTATGCTCTCAAAGATAAAATTCAAGCTTTGATTGACGTTGGGATTATCACTACAAAACAACCTAAGGAAAAGAAGGTGGGTGCAAACGCAATAAGCATTAGTTTCGGTTCTGTTCCCTCATGTGGTTTCAATCAGAACATGTGACAAGGGTAGGGATGAGGACAATTAATGAGGATCCTCACGGACAATGCCAGAAAGAACTAGTGCCACACACGACTTCCAATGGCAAAATTCTTTGTGTTCATCCTGATCTACTTTAAGATGAGCAATGGACATGATCCTCTTCCAAGAAGAAATCCAAGTCCAAAGGCAAGGGGAAATCTTGTCGTGCCACTACAGGTATTCCAAAGGAAAATGATGAAGGAAGCCCTACCTTCCCACCTTCCGATGATGAGCATGAAGCTCTTGCTATCAACGAAGAACTGGCCTTTGCCACTAGAAGTGGAAATGAATATCGGTTCGATTATTCCAAGATGGTCGATCAGCCAGCTAAGCAGGGGGTGGTTACAACCACTCCCAATCATTCTGAAGAAACTTCTCAGTAGCAGTCAACCCCTAAACAAAAGGAGACTACAGCCAAACAAAAAGGGAAAGAGCCCTAACATCAAGAGGTTCAGAACCCGAAGCAGTCTCGTTTCAAACGTTCGATTGGAGGAGACAAACCAGGGAATTAGAACACTCCATACCGCTTTAATGTGATGGCCTAACTGGCTAATATCCCAGTGAGGATAACTCTATATGAGTTATTGCGTCTGTCCAAAGACACCAGAGAGGCCCTGCAAGAAGCCCTAGCCGATTTAGATGTATTTCTCACCCAGATCAAACCGATCCCTGAAGAACCAGAGTTGTCAGCTCAACATTGTAACCTCGTGGCCAAACAATTCTCAGGCGTCACTTTCACCAAGGAAGACATGTTAGTAAATAATTCGAAGCATGACAGATCGTTGTATTTCACCGGATACATTGGCTCTAGCATTGTCAACCGTACCCAAGTCGATTCGGGTTCCTCTGTCAGCATCATGCCACTTCGATTGATGTACAATCTCAGAATCCTTGTCAGTAAGTTAGCTTCGACAGGCACCGTTATCTACAGATTCAGTATCAGTGGGTCCAGACCGTTGGGTAAAATACGGGTGAAGTGCTAACTTGGAGATCTAAAATCAGAAGTCACATGTTACATGATCGACGCAGAGACCTCCTATAACTTACTTTTAGGTCGACCCTGGATCCATGGTAACCTGATAGTTCCTTCTACCCTCCACTAGTGTCTAAAATATGTAGACACTAATAATGAGGTCAAGAGGTGGTCGCGGATAAACAACCGTTTAAGGGATTGGGAAAACTATTTTACTACTGATTCCCTTCTTTATGGTGTTGAGTCCGATATTGAACCATCGGTCCAAGGAACGGACAGCGGAGAGGAAGCTGACACCGAGGTTGGGCTTGATTACAATGGAGGTTTTGTATTAAATGATATTGTACCCTTTTTAATCAGTCTTGACTATAGAGAATCGTCAGATGGTAGTTGTAATTGGCAACTTGCCGAAGAAGCAATAAATGACGATTTAGAGTACTCGTCTTCTCTTGATGAGCTAAGAAAGGATTATACGATGATCCCAATTTACACATGCTGCTCCTATTATCTTGTGTAACAACAAAGAAGCATATCCAAGACTCCTTAGGAACGACAATTGTCATTCCTGCCAAGAAAAATGGTCAGAAAGAGATAATCTACGGTAAAGGCGAGATGTCTCCAATGCCGGACTATTTTTTGAGAGATGATAACAATGATGAAAAACCTGGTCCTCACCTATCCAAGTATAGTCTAGAAGTGTGTAAACTCCTGAAGAAATAGGGATACAATCTTACACTTAGAGAAGGACTTTGATTCGGTCGAGGTCCTCGAGTTCCGACTAAGGCTGCTTATGTCCCAAGAGGAAAACCTAATAATTACTACGCACACGGAAGGGGCCTAGGCTATGTTTCCTCATCCGATGACGAATGTTGTTGGCAGATTAGAAGTCAATTGGCTAAAGAGAGAATTTCATCCGATTCTTCGGGTTGGGACTCCGACATCAGCATCAGAAAGGTGTTCAAAGGGTTGATGTCGAACATAGCCACAGTCAATCCCACCACAATGGAGGAAGACGATCAACTTCCGACTTGGGAAGACCCATGGATCCACCATCTAGATATCTAATATGGTGACTCGTTTGAACAAAGAGAGCCTCCCACCGAGGATAAAGTGATCTATGTAAACATGGGCGACGAAGCCAACCCGAAACCAATATTCGTAAGTGATAGTCTTCCACCATACGAGAAAGAAGAGTTGATTGCTCTCATCAGAGAATATATTGATGTTTTCGTCTGGAATTATGAAGACATGCCAGGACTTGGCCCGAACATGGCAATGCATTACCTCAACATCAAATCAGATGCCAAACCCGTCAAGCATCAGCAAAGATGCTTTCGTCCACAGATTATGGAGGCAATTGAAGCTGAAGTTAAGAAGCTGGTCGATTCAGGCTTTATCCGGGAAGAACAACATCCTGATTGGCTTGCGAACATCGTTCCAGTTCTGAAGAAGAATGGGAAGATCAGGATCTGTATTGATTTCAGAGACCTGAACACCGTGTGCCCGAAAGACGACTCTCCTCTCCCTATCATAGATGTCATCATCGACAATACGTATGGATTCGAGAGAATGTCATTTGTGGATGGATTCTCAGGATACAATCAAATCAAGATGTATCCAGATGACGAGAAACATACTGCCTTCAGAACACCTCTTGGCGTCTTCTGTTACATAGTCATGCCCTTTGGCTTGAAGAACGCAGGCGCTACGTACCAACGAGCGATGATGAAGATTTTCCAGGAACATATCTGGAAGACCGTCGAATGCTACGTTAATAATTTGGTCGTTAAAAGCCGCAATAAAGATGATCACATTAAAGACTTGAGGACAATGTTCAACCTCATGCGAAGTCAACAATTAAAGATGAACCCTACCAAGTCTTTTCTTGGAATGTCCAGTGATAAATTTCTCAGATTCGTCGTCACCACAAATAGCATCCATATTGACCCCGACAAAGTGAAGACAATAAATAAATTGCAACTCCCGAGAAACCTTAAGGAACTTAGGGGACTACAAGGAAGATTAGCCTATATCCGCCGGTTCATCTCGAACCAATCCGGGAAATACCAACCATTTTCCAAGCTCATGAAGAAGGGCGTGTCATTCATTTGGGATGACGCTTGTCAAAAGGCATTCGAAGATATCAAAGCATATCTGACGAATCCTTCTGTTCTCGTGGTACCGAAGTCAGGTAAACCATTCTTGATTTACATTAAGATAATGAACCACTCGTTAAGTGTTTTGCTTGCACAAGACGATAATAACTGTCACGAACAAGTCATCTATTACTTAAGTCGAACTTTAGTTGGTGCCGAATCCCGGTATCCGATGATCGAGAAGGAATGCCTCGATTTGGTGTTCGCTATCCAAAAGATGCGGCATTACCTTGTTGGACAGACGATCTATGTCATTTCCAAAGTTAACCCAGTTCGAGTATTCATGACACAACCGGCCTCTATGAATTGGCGACTAGTAAAATGGGCCCTACTCTTGTCCTAATACGACTTGCATTTCAAGTAACAGAAGTTAGTTAAAGGACAGACAATTTGTGATCTTCTAGCATCTAACCCTACAGCTGAATTATATGAAGATTTACCTGATAATACCCACGAAGTCAACACTACCTTGCATCAACAGGTGTGGCAATTATACTTCGACAGGGCTTCTCGAGCGACCAATACGACAAGTGCTCCTAGTAATTCTAGAATTTCTGCAAGAGTCAGAGTTGTCATAGTTTTCCCGGAGAAGCATGTGATACCCCGAGCTTATTCATTAATAGGGATGTGCTCCAACAACGTAGCCGAATACAACAGACTACTCATTGGACTAAGTTTCGCCAAAGAGCTGTGGGTCAAATACCTTAAAGCTTTTGGTGATTCCCAACTAGTAGTCAACCAAATGCGTGGAGAGTACGAAGTCAGAAACCAGAGCTTGATTCCGTACCATAAAGCGGTCGTTGAGATGGCAAACTCATTTAAAGGATTCTACATTGAGTATGTCCCGCGTCTCCAAAATGCGTATGCAGACGCACTAGCCACATTAACAGTGTCTCTGACACAACCTCCCGACACTGAACAATTGGTTACCCTGAGGACTCACCAACTCTTCATACCAGAGTGCGCCTTGGATGCAAAAGAAGCGCACGCGACCAGACTCGAACTCGAACGCCGAGACTGGCGTTTCCCTATTATTGATTACGTTTTACAAGGTATTTTACCAAAAGACGTAAAAGAGAGAGACTTGGTTCGGCGAAGAGCACCAAGATTTTATTATAACACGGCGACCTAGACACTACATCATCGCGCATATGACGATTTGCTACTCTGATGCCTCTTGACCAAAGAGACGGAAGAGGCTCTTAAAGAAGCGCACGACGGAACCTGTGGTGCACATCAACCCGGTCACAAACTTTACGATCGTCTCAGAAGAATGGGATATTATTAGCCAACTATGGTCAAGGATACAGTTGATTATGCCCGGCGGTGTCATGCGTGCCAAGTGCATGCAAACTACATGCACCAACCCCTGAGCATTTACACCATTCGGCCACTTCATAGCCATTTGAGACATGGAGAATGGACATCGTTGGCCCTACTTTCCCACCATCAGTTAAATGTGACCATATTATCTTGACGATTACTAATTATTTCTTCAAGTGGGCCGAAGCTATTTCACTAAGAGAAGTAAAGATGAGCAACGTCATCGCATTCATCAAACACCACATTATTTATTGATATGGTGTGCCAAGGAGAATCGTGCATGACAACGGCCCTCAATTTGTTAGCAATGCATTCATCAAATTTTGTGGGAAGTTCAGGATCGAAGATGTATCATCAACGGCATACAATTCTACTGCAAACGGTTTAGCTGAGGCATTCAACAAGACAATCATAAAAATTATGTCAAAACTCGTGAGGACCAAAAAGCAGAAGTGGGATGACAAACTCGGCGAAGCTCTTTGGGCATATCGCACCATAGTCCGCACGCCTATCGAAGCAACTCCATACTCTCTAGTGTATGGATGCAAGGTTGTTCTTCTCTTAGAAATTCAAATTCCATCTCTTCGTATTGCTCTCGCAACAAGGATGACACAGATCTGGGTGCCTATAAATAGGCCAAGGGGTTCATTTGTTGAGGGAACTTTTTTGGAGAGCCGAAACTCTGCCGAATTGAGATCTCGTTCTAGAGTTTTAAAGGCTTGAAGACTTGGACATTCAGATCTGGTACTCGGCGAGCATCCGCATCACAAAAGGCAGAAGTTCGAGAGAGGGAATCAGATCTGAGATCTACACGAGACAACACTCCGGATCAAAGCTTGGCCTTTGATCCCGAGAACTAAAGGCTACTATTTCCTTGGTGAAATAGTACCCCCGGCTGTTATTTCCTTCGTGAAATAGCACCCATCGAATCGTGTAGATCTGCCCGGATCTAGATCGCGCGGTGGTCAACGGATAAACCCCCGGCGCAGGCAAACAACCCACGCAAGC
>BQKN01000653.1:314318-327290 GCA_022839385.1 Asparagus kiusianus | reverse complement strand
CGTTGACCACCGCGCGATCTAGATCCGGGCAGATCTACACGATTCGATGGGTGCTATTTCACGAAGGAAATAACAGCCGGGGGTACTATTTCACCAAGGAAATAGTAGCCTTTAGTTCTCGGGATCAAAGGCCAAGCTTTGATCCGGAGTGTTGTCTCGTGTAGATCTCAGATCTGAGTCCCTCTCTCGAACTTCTGCCTTTTGTGATGCGGATGCTCGCCGAGTACCAGATCTGAATGTCCAAGTCTTCAAGCCTTTAAAACTCTAGAACGAGATCTCAATTCGGCAGAGTTTCGGCTCTCCAAAAAAGTTCCCTCAACAAATGAACCCCTTGGCCTATTTATAGGCACCCAGATCTGTGCCTGGGGACAGATCTGGGCTGAGGTGGCTCGGCCACCGAGCCACCTCAAGGTGGATCGGCCATGGCCGAGCCACCTCTGGGTGGCTCTTGGGTGGCTCGGCCACCGAGCCACCTTCGGGTGACTCAGTTTTGGCCGGGTCTCTTTTGGGCTTGGTTTCCAATGTTTTCCGTTGTATCTGGTTCTCTGTGTTCGGACTCGATTCGTTGTCTTGATTTGGCAGTAAACCCACCTCTGAATTCAAGTCCGAAACTGATCTTGATTCGATCGTGATTCATCCGAGTTCGCTCTTGTTTGGATGACTCGTTGACTCCCCGAACCGTTGGCTTGATTCCGCATGCGAATGGATGCATTCCGTTGCTCGCGTGCGATTTGTTGACCTCGTCGCCTCGTCATTCGATGGTTTGTCGAATCACCGTGCCGAGCTGTTCTAAGGGACCTATAGGCAATTTTATACGCCTACAGAAACATCTCGAAGACTTGAGATATTAGACGAAAGACGTTTGGAAGCTCAACAGTAAATCAAGTTTTACCAGGCCAGAATCTCCCGGGCTTTTGATAAAAGAGTCCGACAACGAAGCTTCAAAGAGGGAGACTTGGTTCTCGCCGTACGACGACCAATGATATTCAACTCCAAGAAGAAAGGTGAATTCCAACCCAAATAGGAAGGACCGTTTGTGATAGAGACAGTCTACTCAAACAGTGCATATTGCTTAATCACCCAAGATGGTGACAAGCTCATGATGCCGATAAATAGAAAGTTTCTGAAAAAGTACTATCCTTAGTACACCCAGGATAACTTATTTAACGGGAAGTTCCTAGAGAACTGATACGAGTCGCCGTGCGAGTACCCTTTGGTTGCGGAATTACCAAAAGGTGGGTTGAGAAGAAGACAACTAAAACATAAGAACAATTCAGTATGGCGAAGGAAAATACATTCTCTAGATTATGAAGAACAAAAGATTACGATCTCTCCCTCACAATCTCACTAGAATCGAGAACAACCTCTCAATCCTCTCTAAACCCTAATACAATGATTAGAATCTCTCTTTGAATCTATCTGATTGCTTAGAAACCCTAAAATAATCCCTTATATAGGTGTAACAACGTGAATGGCAATCTGGTAAATAACCAAGCCCAAACCCAATAGAAATTCGTGTAAACAGAAACCCAAACGAATCAGGAAACTGTCGATAAGTCGACTCATGACTGAGATGAGTCGACTCATGACACATGGGTCGACTCATAAACTGATGAGTCGACCGAGCAAAAACTTTTGACAAAACGGCAGTGTTTCATGAGTTGACTCATGACAGTCATGAGTCGACTCAACCTGATGAGTTGACTCTTGTACATGTATGAGTCGACTCACGAGCTAAAAACTGGATTCTTCGAATCTGCTGCTCATCGTCTCGTTCCACGCTTCCACCTGCGTTCCACTATACTGTTTCACACCCCTATTCTCATGCTATCATGAGAATCATCTATCCTCAAGCTCCCATGAGGATCGCTAAGTTCCGAAGAGAGATACACCCGTATCATAGGTCCCCCTTTAAAAACTTGAAGTCCCGTTCAAGTTAGGACTTTTGCTGAGGAAACTCTCGAGTTCCTCCATCTTTTCTGCACCATCTGGCCCTGCTAGGAACCTGGTCTCGACGTTCGATCGGAAACATCTCATCCATCTTGCGTCTTGTCGTAGTCACCTTTCGCCCCAAGTTATAATCCTTTATCGATGGCTTTTCTGGAAGTCTAATACACAACGAGACAAACTTCTTGCTTGTATTCACTAGTCTCTTCGCTCGCGTCACCATCGTCAAGTTTGTCTCCTTCGGAAGAGATGCCGAACGAAATATGAACCTTTCACCATCTTTAGTGAAGGTGTACTTCTGAGCCCGCCTCTCGTAGATCGCATATCTATCCCATAAGTACAGATTGCCCAGTATAATCTGACAAACATCCAACGGAACGACGTCGCACATGACCTCGTCAATATATGACTCGTGGAGCGCAAATCTGACAGTGCATTGATCAACTACACTCATTTCCGTCTCCTTCTGAATCCACCCCAATGGATAGGGCTTCGAATGCTTGACTGTCTTCAGACCCAGCTTCTGAACCAATGCCTCAGATATCAAATTCTTCTCACTGCCCGAATCAACAATGGCATCAACCAAACTGGTCTTCACTTGCAACTTGAGCACAAAGAGCTGCTCCCTCGGGTCTTTGTCCTCTGTCGTGGCCTGTTTCACCGCCATAAGGTTGAGACTGTTATTGGGCTCTGTCATCCCAGGAACTTCCTTCGGACCCTGTGTTATCACGTATGCCTTTTTCTCCTCCTTCCTCTTCAACCCTCTTGGCTTCAGATGAGGATACTTCTCCCAGCATTGATCAGCTTTGTGCCCTGTCTTCTCGCAGTAACTACAAATCAGCCCTGTTTTTCCTGGATCATCCTTCTTCTCCTCCTTCTTAGATTGAGAACCACTAGACTCACCTCCCGTCTGTTTCACATCTTCTTTTGCCTTGTTGCTCTTCTTCTGCTTGCCTTCGATGGCAATAGCCTTCACGCTCACCTCTGTAATAGTCTTGACCGTGAATAATTTCATCTCCTTCTGGATGTAATCGTTCAATCCCGCCATATACTTCATAAACACGGAATATTCCTCTGTCGCAATGTTGAGGACCATCGCCTGCTACTGGAACTCCGTGGTGTATTCTTGAACGGTTTGATTGACTCTTTGGTGAAAGCCGTACCACTTGTACCAACGCTCCTCACGGAATCCCACCGGGTAGAACTGCTTCCTTAACTCCTTGAACTTGTTCCTCGACACCGCCTTCTTCTTCTGCTTGCAGTAGGATTTCCACCACGTCAACGTGTGCCCAGAAAGCTTCAAAGTCACGAACACAATCTTCTCTTTTGACGAGTAGCCATAAAGAGTAAAATACGTCTCCATCCGCTCGATCCAGTCATCAAGCCTCTCGACGTCAACACTCCTATCATAAACAGGAATCTCTACTCTGAAATCAATCTTCAGGTTCTGATAAGAATTCTTACCCCCTTGATGCAACGCAGCCTTAACGGTCTCCTCCCCCTCGTCGGAATCTGAATCTACTCTCTCTACATCAGACTCAACAATTTTCTTCGAAGAAGATTCACCTTGTTTGTCACCTCCATGGATAAGACTGGCGAGTTGTGTGAGAGTCGAATCTGTCGTCTCGATCTGCTTCTCTAATGCATCAATCCTTGCTGAATTGTCTCCTTCAGCCATCTTCTTCTTCCTTAAAACCTGGATTCCTTCCAATAAAATAAGGATCTCGCCAAGCTTCTTGTATTGCGATCGAGTTAGGACTATACACAGGATACCCCTTCAACGGATCTGATTGCTCTGATACCAACTGATACGAGTCGCCGTGCGAGCACCCTTTAGTCGCGGAATTACCAAAAGGTGGGTTAAGAAGAAGACAACTAAAACACAAGAACAATTCAGTATGGTGAAGGAAAATACCTTCTTTAGATTATGAAGAACAAAAGATTACAATCTCTCCCTCACAATCTCACTAGAATCGAGAACAACCTCTCAATCCTCTCTAAACCCTAATACAATAATTAGAATCTCTCTTTGAATCTATCTGATTGCTTAGAAACCCTAAAACAATCCTTTATATAGGTGTAACAACGTGAATGGCAATCTGGTAAATAACCAAGCCCAAACCCAACAGGAATTCGTGTAAACAGAAACCCAAACGAATCAGGAAACTATCGATGAGTCGACTCATGACTAAGATGAGTCGACTCATGACACATGGGTCAATTCATAAACTGATGAGTCGACCAAGAAGAAACTTTTGCCAAAACGGCTGGGTTTCGTGAGTCGACTCATAACAGTCATGAGTCGACTCAACCTGATGAGTCGACTCATGTACATGTATGAGTCGACTCACGAGCTGAAAACTAGATTCTTCGAATCTGCTGCTCGTCGTCTCGTTCCATGCTTCCACATACGTTCAACTGTACTGTTTTACACCCCTATTCTCATACTATCATGAGAATCATCTATCCTCAAGCTCCCATGAGGATCGCTAAGTTCCGAAGAGAGATACATCCATATCAAGAACGCTATCCATAGTGCTCTTAAGGATAACCTAACATCGGCTGACTATTCAAAATGTATACCAATCACCTGAATAATTCATTCTTAATCACAATAAAATGATGATTAAGAACCTCCTACGGTGGCTATTTAATCATTTCCAAGATGATTAAAACCCTCCTAATGTGCCTTTCATAGAGCCTTTTGTCGAGATGAGATGCAATGACTTCATCAAGTCAATCTTCCCTCACAAAACTCCCACTGTGACCCTGAGATCCGTCAAGGATGAATCACAGACCATTTGCCTATATGCCAAACCCTTTTCTTGGTCATCGGTATTTTCCTGATAACCAGGATTTTCTTGCGAAGCGAAAGATAACAAGAACCCTCTTTCCTTCGTCTATGATCCTTGGTTGATTTCAATCACCAGGATCAATTCCATACACCCCCACTGTGTTTTGGGACCTTCTTTCATTGAGATGAGATTTGATAGCCTCATTCGATCAATCTTTCCTCGCGAAACTCTCACAATATGGTTATGAGGTACTTAATGATTCATGGTCCTTCACCACAAAATCCCTCACTAATCGAATCAATCGACAGTGGATCCACAAAATTCTTTTGGCTGGGTCTATCCTATTCCCACTGTGTCTGTGTACTTAACACTCCCACTGTTAAAGTCATGACACAACACTTGAAATCTCAATCCAATAATCTATGGTGATTATCGAACCCCCTTCGTGTTAAGATCTTGTCACTTGGCACCGAAATCCCACTGAGTGATGTGTACAAGTCAACATTCCCATTGTTATTTGTACATTCACTCTCATTGTTTCTTGGTCAAACCTTCCTATAGTTAGGACCAAAGCCAAAATCTCATCTTAATTCCTTCAATGAATGAGAGGTCTACTTTCAAGCCGGATTTCCCTTTCGATAAACGAAATGCCTCCACCCAATTTGAACGATCAAACCCATAAAAGTTAGGGTCATCTCAATCCTCCACTTGGTCAGACCTTCTCATGGTTTCGATCAAAGTTAGAATTTCATCTCGATAATCAAGAAATTTATCTTTCGATCGAGTAACCAATCGTATAAAAGTTAGGGTTATCCAGATCTCTTTGTTTCTCGGAGTAGAGATCACACTCTTAGTTTCACCATTCAAGAGTCTCGAAGTGGAGGTCTCACTATGAGTTTCTTTCGCAAGAGATAGAATATAAAAAAATTTCTCTCTAGCATCATCTCGATAAACGAGAAATCTATCTTTAGACCGGGTAACCAATCCTATAAAAGTTAGGGTTATCCAAATCATTTTGATTCTCAGAGCGGAAATTCCACTCTAAGTTTATTTTGCAGAATATAGAATATAAAATTCTTCCTCTCTCGCATCGGGTTTGTCTTTACCCCAAAAGAAGACCTGGAGATAGAATATAAAATTCTTCCTCTCCAGCTTTGTGTTCGTCTTTGCCCTAAGAGAAGACATAATCTTTCCATACAATCAGAATCCATGCCTCACACGCATGGGGAATTTTATCTTGAATTCTAAGTATGGATAAATCAATGCCTAACACGCATTGTTGATTAATCTTTCACCGTGAAAAAGACACCAAAATTCATGCCTAGGGGAATTTATCTCAACCCCTAATCAGAGATAAGTCTGCGCCTAAAATGCATTATTGGGTGGTCCGTTCCCGTGAAAACGACAAAGTCTATATATTCAAAATCATAACACTAAGTCTAAAAGAATTCATTCTTCTAGCACAACGTTACATGTGAAACGGGTTCCAACAATTCACGTGCTAGCCCGATTCAAAAGGTAATCGGTAAAGGTATATCAAATCTATTGATAGCTGAGGGTTTGCTAAAAATCCTATGAGCACCCCGCAATGGATGATTAAGTCTATGTATTCAAAATCATAGTGCTAAGTATAAAAGAATTCATTCTTTTAACACAATGTCACATGTAGAACGGACTTAAACAATCTGCATGCTAGCCCGATTCAAACGGTAATGGTAAAGGCATGCCAAACCTGTTAATGGCTGAGAATTTGCCAAAAATCCTATAAGTATTATGGTTATTCATCCTAGATGTGGTAATAATCATAATAAAGAAAGGAATATGCTAAGTAAAAGACTTTGTTCTCATTAATAAAGTCAAATCAAAATGAAGATACAAGAGTGGTGACTATCAATCTGAATGCAATCGACGACTAAGAATCTGAAGTTCCAATCTAGAAAGCTCATCAGCATAACTCTGCTCAAGCTTAGATTGTAGATCAGCCCGAATGGAATCTTCGGAGGTATCTAATATCCTCACAGCCTCGCCTCTTAACTTGACCAGTCTCTCATGTGCAGGCGCCAGCTTCTCAAGTGTCTGTCTTCGAGCGTTCTCCATGTTGACTAGTTCACCTTCAAGAACGACACCATACTCTTTAGCATCCTTCAAGGCTTTTTTGAGTTTGGCCATCTCTTCGCAGTTGGAGGCTAAAGAGCTCAGTAATTTAGTCCTATCCTTATCCTTCCTCGAGAGATTAGTCATCATCTGAATAACGAAACCCTCCTGTGTCTGAAGCTCATTCCCAATGGAAGCTCTAGTATCATGCCACTGTTTTAGCTCGGACTCTAATTGAGTAGCCACAAAGGAAGAAGTCCCACTAGTCTTTAGCTCCTCCAACTCTTGGAATTTGTGCTCCAATATGACGAAGTCTACAGTGAGAGAATCAGGTAGCTCTGAGTATCCCTCCTCTCTAAACATCGTCAAGTGGCGGGCAAAAGAACGCCTGAACGGATCAAAACTATATCTGTTATGAAGGATTTTCTCGATCATTCCACTCATGAAATTAACAAAATAACTGATATCTCCACGAAATATGTCTTTGCTTGGATTAGTGTCTGATAGCAAGGCCATGATGCGCATGTATGGAGACGATAGAGGCCCTGCAGTTGATGTCACAGAGGAAAGAGAAATTCTAAAATATGGTATAGAAACTTTAAGCAAGTTAGGAGCTTACCAGCGCCAGCAGGAGTCCCTTTAGCTTGGACCTTTATACTTGGCTCTACTGGTATAATCTCTACCGAAACCGACAGAAGAGTAGTAGGCGTAATTGTACTCGGCATATCAACCCCCCCTGATGGCCTCACTACGTCTGTGACCATCAAATCCAAAGGAACCGTGACCTAAGGCTGGAAACCAGCCGGCTGAGTAGTATCTATGACTCCCTCTGAAGATGAAGGGATGAAATTCTCAGGCAGGCTAGAAATGCTCGAGGTCATAGCTGTATTAGCCCCAGTGGCTGGTTCTACAATTAAAACTCCCCTGCGATTAAGTAAAACATTGACAGATGAAGGAGGCGATCTATGAGTCAGATGCATACTTGCAGAAGAACCACCCTCAACGGATGGTCCTGCAGCCTCTTGAGTGGCCTGCTCTGCCAATATATCAATGAGCAATCTAGTATCAGATCCTGAGAAGCTCGGTGCTGAGACAAATACATGTCCGCTGAATCCTCCAGGATCCACACCATCAAATGTTTCTTCCTCAGTGGGTTTCTCCAAAGTGGCATCTACACAAGAGCTTAAGCATTGAGTAAAAGGGAAAGAAGCTAAGATACGTAACAGTGGGGATCATATTCACCTCCAGCAGTTGCAGAAAGTTCTGTTACCCCGACATTCACGCCTGCATCCTTCAATTTGTCTAAAAAAGAATGAAGCGCGAAAACGATTAAAGGAGGAACAAATTCTGAATTGCCTAACTCCTGTAATTGCCACTTGAATGGTATACTACTGGTGTTAGATATACCTGGACTTGGAATCCTCGACTTAACATTTGTACTCTGGCCAACTCTTTTGCCAACCTCGGTAGGCAAGGGCTCATCATCAATAGCATCACATATCTGTTGCACGAAACTCAGGCCCTCGAAGTGGTCGAAGTTGGAGAGGGTAGAGTTGTACGAAAATTCACCTTTTTCATGACCCTCTGAAACACAGGACATGATTAAGTTCGAAGAAGCAATAAAAAGAACTAATTAAAGGTTGTGTGGTAGTGAGAGATTACCTTCTCTGCCAATAGGTACGTGACCAAGTGACTCTGCCTGACGAGCGCGTGGATCGGCATAAGGTTTGCTCACCATCCTCTTCCGTTTAGGGGAGCGAGTCTCCATGTGGGTACTAGGTCTCTCGTGTTTGAATTTGGTACGCACCTCAACCTGTGTGGCGACTCAGCAGTAGACCATAATCTCTCGTGATGCAAGATAAGGGGCTCATCCTCACCGAGCATCCTACCTGGGATAACAAGAGTCATCTTGCTAGGATAAGTAAACAAAATATCCTATTTTGGCTTTTGTGGAGCCGGTTGAGGTTTAGGGGAAGTAAAACGCTGAGCCCAATGAGCAAATGTCAGACTCATTAATTCTGAAAAGAAAGAATCTGACAGACCTGTCTCAGCTTCTTCCTCATTGCCTCCAAAGCCGATATCCATATCTCGTAGGTCTTCTTCAGAGGACTCCTCTTCATCATCGGTAGGAAAGAGCTCCTCATCACCCTCTACTCTATCTCTGCCTCGGCGGGAGGGTTTGACAGGATTCTTCCCCCGCTTCTTCAAAAGCTCAGCATCATGAGCGGCTTTAACAGTAGCTCGGACTAAATACTCAGCCTCCAACTCTGTGATGTCCCTTACATTCAGAAGCTCATTTGCAGAAATAAGTCACTTACAGCTGAGGAAGGTAAGTTGCGGTTTGTGCTTAGATGCAGGAAGAGTGAAGGTGGCACCCGTGCAACCGGTCATAGTCCAAAGCCATGCTCGAACACCGTCTATAAGACCTCCCTCAGTCCTCAGGCCTCGGTTCGGGTTCCCAACATATAGTTAGTCGTAACCAAACTGACGAGCGAACCGACAGGGCAAATATGGCTCTGTATGGCAATGACCCTTCACCCGAAGGATAAGGTATCCGGGGCGGATGTTCACCAACCACCGGAAATAATCCATATCAAGAGAAGTTCGACCAGTCCCCAGCTTCTCTTCATCAATCAATACATCATTATAGCGGCCCTAGAAACGAGGAAAACATTTGAAGAACTCCCAACCCTTATGGACTTGAAGCTCATGCTTTGCATCAGAAAAGTTCTTCGCAAACCATCTGCTCTCCTCTAATGACTGCAAGAGAGGAATTGATGTGTCTGCGGAGCTCGGTGCTGACATCAACTCAGGTCGATGAAGGACGAACCATGTCATCATGTATGTATAGGGGAACTCAACCTTCACAAAAGGAAGTTCCGTCGATGGTTCAGACCCCATATGTGAAAAACTATCAGCCATATATATGAGCCCATAATGAATATCAGCGACCATCGCTGGAAGTAGAGAAAGGTCCTTCCCATGAGCAAGTTGAACGGCCAGGAATAGAACCTCAATCGGCAAAGCATCAAAAAACTGATACGGAATGACGTACTTCTTCAACCAAATGGCGAGATACCCCTGTTCGCGGTGAAAATCGAGTCTTTCTTCATTGTTGATTCCATTGTCATCTTGAATAACAACTTTTTGAGTTACAAAGATCCGGTCTTTTTATAAGATCCGGTTACAATGAAAATCAAAGAAAAATAAAGAAAAGATTACAACTTTCTCCTTTTGTGTCGAACAAATCGCGAGCTCCTGTTTTGCGGTCGCTCGCTTGCGTGGGTTGTTTGCCTGTGCCGGGGTTTATCCGTGGACCACCACGAGATCTAGATCCGGTCAGATCTACGCAGTACGACGGGTATTATTTCACTAAGGAAATAATAGTCGGGGGGGATTAGTTCACCAAGGAACAAGTCGCCCAAATCTCGGGATCAAAAACCAAGCTTTGATCCGGAGTACGCCTGCGTAGATCTGAGATCCGGTCCTCTCGAACACCTGCCTTTTTTGGCGTTGACGATCGCCGAGCACCAGATCTGGATGAACGAGTCCTCGAAGTCCCAAAGTTGAGATCTTTTTAAGTTCTGAGTCTCCAATCCAGCAGGGCTTCGCCTCTCCAAATTTTCCAACCATTGAACAAATGAACCAAGCCCTCTATTTATAGCCTCTCTTCACTTTGCCTGCGCACAGGTGGCCGACACGCCTAGCCACCTCGAGGTGGCCGGTGAGCACGCTGGCCACTTGGAGGTGGCCGGTGAGCGTGCGGGCCACTTGGAGGTGGCCGGTGAGCGTGCGGGCCACTTAGAGGTGGCCGGCAAGCGTGCGGGCCACTTGGAGGTGGCTGGTGAGCGTGTGGGCCACTTGGAGGTGGCCGGTGAGCACGCTGGCCACTTGGAGGTGGCCGGTGAGCGTGCGGGCCACTTGGAGGTGGCCAGTGAGCACGCTGGCCACTTAGAGGTGGCCGATGAGCATGCTGGCCACTTGGTTCGCCGATTTGGTGGCCGGTGAGCGTGCGGGCCACTTGGAGGTGGCCGGTGAGCACGCTGGCCACTTGGAGGTGGTCGGTGAGCGTGCTGGCCACTTGGAGGTGGCCGGCGAGCGTGCTGGCCACTTGGAGGTGGCCGGCGAGCGTGCTGGCCACTTGGAGGTGGCCGGTGAGCACGTTGGCCACTTGGAGGTGGCCGGTGAGCGTGCGGGCCACTTGGAGGTGGCCGGTAAGCGTGCGGGCCACTTGGAGGTGGCCGGTGAGCACGCTGGCCACTTGGAGGTGGCCGGTGAGCGTACGGGCCACTTGGAGGTGGCCGGTGAGCATGCTGGCCACTTGGTTCGCCGATTTGGTGGCTGGTGAGCGTGCGGGCCACTTGGAGGTGGCCGGCGAGCGCGCTGGCCACTTGGAGGTAGCCGGTGAGTGTGCGGGCCACTTGGAGGTGGCCGGTGAGCACGCTGGCCACTTGGAGGTGGCCGGTGAGCGTGCGGGCCACTTGGAGGTGGCCGGTGAGCACGCTAGCCACTTGGTTCGCCGATTTGGCTTCGGTGTTGTGGACTAATGATCGTGTCTGCATACGTCGCCCGATGGTCGGTTTGTCGAATCGGCGTCGTCGAGCTGCGTTAAAGGGCCTACAGGCAGTTTTATACGCCTACAGATACCCCCTCCAAAGTATTTCAGCCTCGTTCTTTTATAGACGAGTCTGGAATACTTTGGATATGATTGTCTCATCCTTCGATTGGTTACAATGGGATATTTGGAATGGCTTCCATTCTTGATTCCTTCAGTCCTCCAGGCTATTCGGTGCTTTGTCGAATATCTGTAAGGGTTCCAGTGCTGCATTTATTGTCTGACCGTCTGTCGGAATTTTGAATTTGAAGTCGATCCTCGATTTCCTGACTTTTTAGCTCGAGTTGGTTGCTTCAACATAGAACTGATCATCGATTGATATTTACAACGCGTTGTCCGGCGTCTGACACAGTTTATACTCGTACGTTTTCTGGAGTATACACAGTTTAAGCTCTTAAGGAATTGGAGCGTGGCAGATACTTGAGTCACAAGACCAATTTGTAAAATTAATGCGTCAATGACTCGTATTTATAGAATTTTTAGCAAATTCTCAGCCATCAACGGGTTTGATAAGCCTTTACCGACTATTGTTTGAGTTGGGCTAGCATGCGGATTGTTTAAGTCCGTTCCACATGTGACGTTAAGCTAAAAGAGTTAACCCTTTTAGTGCTACGATATTGAATATGTAGACTTCGTCTTTCTCTTGTGAAAAGACTAAACAGCAACGTGTATGAGACGTTGACTTAGGATTTTTGGTAAATCCCTAGCCTTCAACGGGTTTGATGAGCCTTTACCGACTACCGTTCGAGTCGGGCTAGCATGTGGATTGTTTAAGTCCGTTCCACATGTGACGTTAAGCTAAAAGAGTTAACCCTTTTAGTGCTAGGATATTGAATACGTAGACTTCGTCTTTCTCCTGTGAAAAGACTAAACAACAACGTGTATGAGACGTTGACTTAGGATTTTTGGCAAATCCCCAGCCTTCAACGGATTTGATTAGCCTTTACCGACTATTGTTTGAATCGGGCTTACATGCGGATTGTTTTAGTCCGTTCTGCATGTGACGTTGTGCTAAAGGAATGAACTCTCTTAGACTTTGTGCTATGATGTTGAATACATAGGCTTTACCATTTGTTACGAGAATAGGCTACCCGGCGACACGTGTTAGGTGTTTGTAGGCGTCGAAAATTGCCGATAGGTCCCCGAACATAGCTCGGTGTCAACGAGCGGCGATCGAACGTCACTACCCGGTTCACAAGAGCTCAAATGACGCCGGTGAGCGACTGAAGCAAACCGACAGATTACGTGAGCCGACAGAATGTCAGAATCGCAAGGATACGGGTTGACCGAAAACCCCACTATCACTGCAATCAGACCAACGCCCGCTGCGCCTCGACCACCCCACAGACAATCCAACCATCGGGGCCTACAGAGCTCGCCGTCACGATTCCAACGCATCCGAAATCACCCAAATCCGAGTTCGGACGAAAAGTCAACGGCGAGTCAACAGCGGGACAACGGCACAGCCCCGGGCTGAACCGGGGACACACGAAAATGTCTCGGCTGGCTCGAGACACCCCA
>BQKN01000653.1:298555-314218 GCA_022839385.1 Asparagus kiusianus | reverse complement strand
CCCCCCCCCCCCTCTTGGTTTCCTATAAATAGGCCCTCTAGGCCTCTATTCTCGGGGCTCTGGATTTTGGCGCTGATTTAGCTCTTGGAGAAGAATTTCCGGTCTTGGGATTATCCTCGAGATCTGAAATTCTAGAGTCTGAAGCGGCGAAGCCCTGCTGGAGTGAGGAGTCAGAGTTTCTTCATCAAGGTTCATTCACCCCCCCTCTCTGATCCTTAGTGTTGCTCCTTTGCGGTGACACTAAGAAGAGCTATTATCTCGTTTTAGCCGAGATATACGCTTATAACCTCTAGATCTTGCGCGGATCGACGAGGTTCTGTTTCTATATCCTACGCGGATAGACGAAACTCTGCCGGATTTTATCGGCAAGGATCTTGAAGAGTCGGCGGTCCACGGACATCGACGTCCCCGTCACAGGCCAACAACCCACGCAAGCGAGACCGTACCAAACCGGGCTCTCGTGTTTATTTTCGTTTAAGTTGTAAATCCTTTTGTTTTCATTTAAACTCTGTTGTAACGCCTGAAGTTGTAACAGATCTCGAAAAAAGAGAACAAGTAATGAAAACAGCAACTTTTACCGGAAACAAGCTGGCGACCACAGTGGGAGCCGCCGACCTCGCTGCCGAGATCGGAGTGACGCAACCGGCCTTCAAGATCCGGGTGAATGAAGAGATCGAATACGAATTCGATCAGAAGAAGTTCGAAGAGTACCTCTCCTCCTCCTCCTCCAGATCTGCCTCTCCGCACCGGCGCAGGAGGAATTCATCTCCAAAAAAGGCTCGCGGGATCTCCAACTCCTCAATTCAAGACCCCGCCGTCGCTGCCACTACACTTGCACCACACAACGGCCTTGCGTCGATCAGTGTGGTCAAGAACGTAGATCCAACCGCCACAAAGGCGATAGGTGATGCTGCTCCAACTCCATCAAAGAGAGCGCTTCAAAGACGTCGCCAACGTCTCGCTCAACAGCTCGCCAAGGCCAAGGAGTCAAAGGATGGAGTGCGCTATGCAGAGGACTTGAAGTCGAGGCAGCGACAAGAGCAGCGGCAGGTAATCAACTTCCCCTCCAAATCAGGAGCGAATGAGTGGATCCGCGTCAAGAGGAACCGCTCCACGCTCGAGGAGCGAATCAAGAAGCGCCGTGCTCTACTTGCACATGCTCGGCTCCTCCTAAAGAAGGCAGAGGAGATGCAGCAAGAATCGGCGGTCAAAACGCCGTCCAAGAGCAAATCGGTGTGGGTGCCTAAGGCAAACCCAACACCTCAAACCAAGAAGGGCAAAATTATCGCCCAGAGTTCAACCAAATCAGAGCCTACTCCTCCCGTACCGGCACCCTCAATAGGGCCAGGTAAAAAAGGGGATCATTCAAGATCCCAGCTTCCTTTGATGAGTCGTCTCGGTCCCTTACAGGAGAACCGAGGCAGAATACCCGTCAAAGAACGGCTGGGACCATTGAAAGGTCCCCAAACTAAAATCCAGACTGGGGGTGGAATCAATCCCCCCAAGAATATTGACAAAGGGAAAGCCCCTATCACCGGCCGTACTGAATTGCGAGCCGAACTGAAAGAGCCCGTTCGATTTCTACGCTCCCAAAAGCGTAAAATTGAACGGGCCACTCTTGAAAAATCTAACCATGTTTTGCATTTCCAAAGGAAAACACACTCGTCTGAGGATGAGCGTGTTATACCAAGGGACATCCACCAGCACTCTGTAGGTTGCTCCAGCTATCAAGCTGATGAGCTGTACTACAGGGCTGGGGGTGTGGAAAAATCTCGAAAGAGGTACATGCAGGAGTCCCACTGCCCGTGTGCCAACATTATCAAGGCAGTGTTGTCCGAATGTTGCTGTGATCAGACCCCAACAAGAATCTCGGTGTTCGAGAGACTCTCCAAGCCGAAGCGTTTCCACAAGAAGAAACCGCTCCGCCGAGAGGATGAATACTCAAAAGTGTCAGTCAACATGACCGGCAGAGGGGGATCAACACCACGTCTCAACCTGGATCAGCTTGCCGAGGCATCCCGATGCATGACGTGGCTACGGTCGGGAACTATCAAACGAAACAATTACCCAAGAGTACACAAGGGACTTTCCCTAGAAGAGGAGGAATCCGATGCTGATTCTGATACGTGCTCCGCCGTCGCATCCGATGACACGGCTTCAAGTGCAGGTCAACCTTATGAATCGCTCATGATCAGTGCCGAGCAAATGTCGAAAATACTTGAAGAAGCCCTAGCCAAGCAAAAGGAAAGCTTCAAATTTGAAATGGAGATGGCCATGCAGCGGATGAGGGAGATGCACGATCAACAGATCGCGGCAATGACGGTTCACCAAGGAGAACCGAGCCAACGCAATCCAGAGGAGCATGAACGGGAAGCGGATAATGTCAACATTCCTCCCGTCAATACCAACACTGGGGGTGGTCCCGCAGAAGAAAATGCAAAAGAGGACCACGCCGCCTCTCCCAAAAGCCACTCGAAGACCGAGACGAGTGAGGACAGGAAGATGAAAGACCTGGAGAGCAAGATCAATGCATTGATGAATGCCCAGGAGGTAAAAAGATCCGGTATACCCTGCCCATATCCGAGGGAGTGGGAATCGATCCCATATCCGGCAAAGTTTAATCTGATTAACTTTACGCCGTTTGATGGGAAGGGTTCCCCTACCCAGCATTTAATCTATTTCAAGTCTCATTTAGGAATCATTTCCGGAAATGAGCCCCTCATGGTGCGGTCATTCGTTGGCACTCTTCGCGGAGCTGCCTTCGATTGGTACCGCCGTCTCAAGCCTGGGAGCATCAACGGCTGGGATGACATGGAGGACATGTTCCTAACAAACTTCTTTGATGATGACACCGAGGTTTCAATCGGCACGCTGTTCGATGAAAAACAAAAGAACGGCGAGACGGTTGAAAACTTCGTGAAAAGATTCCGCAACAAAGCTATGAATTGCAGGGATCCGGTCAGCGAGGATTTCATCCTTGAGACCTGCCACAACAACCTCACGCTCGACATCCTCGAAGCCATGGGAATGGCGCCATCCAAAACCTGGAAGGACTTGAAAATGCGAGGAGAAAGGGCCGAGCGATTCCTCAAGAGGAAGAAAGCGGAGAGGGGACAAATACCCAACAATGCCCCGCAACCAAATTTTACCCCCAAGGGTAAAGGGAAGGCGCATGCAAATGCGGTAGTCGCAAATCAAGTCTTTGAAGTGCAAGCACAACCGCAACAGCAGCAACAGCCGCAGCAGCCCCAACAGCAGCAACAGAGGGCGCCTCAACAACCCAGGTGGCAGCAACAGCCCCAGAAGCAAAAGGTTGGGGAGCCAAGGTTCCCAAAAGTCTACTCATTCAAAGAGGATGAAATCCCGGGTATTTTCAAATACCTCGTGGAGAACAATAAGATCAAACTGCCGCCAATTCAGGATCAGGAAGATGCCAAGAGGGTCAACGATCCAAAATATTGCGCATTCCACAGAGCAGTGCACCATCCTACCAAGGTGTGCTACGCTCTCAAAGATAAAATTCAGGCCCTAATCGATGTTGGGGTTATCACCATGAAGCAGCCCAAAGAGAAGAAGTGGGTGCAAACACCGTATCCATTAGCTTTGGATCTGTTCCCTCGAGTTGGTTCCAACACGAGTCGGTGATCAAAGCGGCGGTGAAGACAGTGAATGATGATCCGCACCAACAGCGTCAGAAAGGGCTTGTGCCACACACAGCCCCGAATGGCGAGATCTTGTGGGTTCATCCGGACTTGATCGCAGATGAACAGTGGGCCGGGACCTCTTCCACAAAGAACAAGAAGAAGTCGAAGAGGAAAGGTAAATCATGCTACGGTGCTTCTGCTATACCGGGGGTGGATGATGACAAAATTCCAACCTTTCCACTTTCTGAGGATGAGCAGGAAGCCTTTGCAACTCGAAGCGGGAACGAATATCACTTCAAGTATCCGGAGGCTACTGAGCAATTGGGTACCAAAACCCCACCTTCCAAGACGCTTGCAGAGTTGGGAATTTCTGCAATTCCCCCAACACCTGCAGTGGCGGCGGAGAGAATCCCGCAGAAGGATAAGGGAAAAGAGCCTGTACGTCAAGAAGCTCAGAACCCGAGGCCGTCTCGATTCAATAATCCAATTGGACGAGACAAACCGGGGAATGCAAGCTCTCAGCCCCATTTCGACATTATGGCGCAATTGGCCAACATCCCGGCCAGGATAACTCTATACGAGTTGCTGCGGTTGTCGAAAGATACACGGAAGGCACTTCAAGAAGCCTTGAGTGATTCCGAAGCCTTCTTGACTCGGATCAAGCCATCTTCCGAAGAACCGGAGTCCTCAGCTCAACAATGCAATCTGGCGGCTCATCACTTTCCCTGCATCTCTTTCACCAAAGAAGACATGCAGACAAAGAACTCCAATCATGATAGGCCGTTGTACTTCACCGGGCACATCGGCTCCAGCGTTGTCAACCGGATCCAAGTCGATCCGGGTTCCGCTGTGAGCATAATGCCATTCCGATTGATGCATCATCTCGGAATCCCGACTAGCAAATTAGCGTCCACTGGCACGACGATTTACGGATTCAACACCAGCGGGTCTAGGCCCTTAGGGAAGATCCGAATTAAGTGCCAGATCGGGGATTTGAAGTCGGAGGTCACATGCTATGTGATTGACGCGGAAACGTCCTATAATTTGCTGTTGGGTCGACCTTGGATCCACGGTAACCTTATAGTCCCGTCAACGCTGCATCAGTGCTTCAAATATGTGGGCACAGATAATGAAGTCAAGACGGTGGTCGCGGATAAGCAACCGTTCAAGGGATTGGAGAATTACTTCACCGATTCCCTTTTATACGGCGCTGAATCCGATACTGAACCATCAGCCCAAGGAACGGACAGCGGAGATGAAGCTGATACCGAACCAGGGCTTGATTATGATGGCGGTTTTGTTTTAAACGACATTGTACCCATTGTAATCAATCTCGACGATGATGAATCATCGGAAGATAGTTGTAATTGGCAACTTGCCGAAGAACTATCAATAAACGATGATTTAGAGTACTCGACGGGTCTCGATGATATCACTAACGAACTCTATGCTAACCCTGATTTGTATATGCCTCTTCAATCATTTTGTTTGACGAAGAAGCAGGTACACGACCCTTGCGGAACAACGCTCATCATCCCCGCAGGGATTGGGGGTGGAAAGGAGGTCGTCTACGGCAAAGGAAGAGCATCTCCGATACCCAACCACTTCCTGGAAACAGAAGACGACGATGATAAGCCAGCCCGTCATCTATCCAAGTACGATGCGAAAGCACGCAACATGATGGAAAGGCACGGCTATGACTTCAAGATCGGAGAGGCTCTTTTCTTTGGTCGAGGCCCACGGGTTCCACCCCGGATGGCCTGTGTACCGAAGGGAAAACCCGATAATTACTACCGCCACAAAAGAGGTCTAGGCTATGTCTCGTCAGATGATGAGTGTGGCTGGCAAATCATCGACCAGATCGCTAACAAGACTAAGAAGGGATATTCTTCCGACTCTTCGGGTTGGGATTCCGACACTAGTCTTGGTGAAGTGTTTAAGAAGCTAATGTCAAACATGACTACGGTCGATCCAGCGACAATGGAGGAAGATGATGAAATGCCGACATGGGAAGACCCGTGGGTACATCACTTAAACATGCAGTATGGCGACCGGTTCGAGCAGAGAGAGCCTCCTACCGAAGACCCAGTCGTTCAGGTGAATATGGGCACCGAGGAGAATCCAAAGCCAATATTCATCAGCGATAGCCTCTTACCTGAAGAGAAGGAAGAGTTGATTTCTCTTATCCGGGAGTACATCGACGTATTCGCCTGGAATTATGAAGACATGCCAGGTCTCGACCCAAACGTAGCAGTGCATCGTCTCAACATCAAGCCGGAGGTTAAACCAGTCAAACAACAACAACGACGGTTTCGTCCGCAAATGATGGAAGCAATCGAAGCTGAAGTCAAAAAGCTCGTTGATTCGGGATTTATCCGAGAGGAGCAACATCCCGAATGGCTTGCCAATATTGTTCCGGTCCTAAAGAAGAACGGGAAGATCCGGATATGCATTGACTTCAGGGACCTCAATGCAGCTTGTCCAAAAGATGATTTTCCTCTCCCCATCACGGATGTTATCATCGACAATACGTGCGGGTTCGAGAGGATGTCCTTCATGGATGGTTTCTCTGGTTATAACCAGATAAAGATGCATCCAGATGATGAAAAGCACACCGCATTCCGAACACCTCTCGGCGTATTCTGCTACACAGTCATGCCCTTCGGCTTGAAGAATGCAGGTGCTACATATCAGCGAGCCATGTCGAAGATCTTTCAAGAGCATCTCCGAAAGACCGTCGAATGCTACGTGGACGATTTGGTCGTGAAAAGTCGTGATAAGAATGATCACATCAAAGACTTGAAGACCATGTTCGACTTGATGCGGGCCCATCAGTTGAAGATGAACCCTACCAAATCCTTCCTCGGAATGGCTAGTGGAAAATTCTTGGGATTCGTCGTCACCACCAAAGGTATTCACATTGATCCGGATAAAGTAAAGGCGATCAATGAATTGCAACCTCCGAGGAACCTCAAGGAGCTCAGAGGACTGCAAGGGCGATTGGCATATATCCGTCGGTTTATCTCAAACCTATCGGGAAAATGCCAACCATTCTCCAGGCTCACAAAGAAGGGCGTGTCATTCGTATGGGACGATGCTTGTCAAAAGGCATTCGAGAGTATCAAAGAATATCTCTCGAAACCTCCCGTACTCGTTGCACCGAAATCGGGCAAACCGTTCTTGATTTATGTCAAGGCGACGAGCCACTCATTAAGTGCATTGCTTGCACAAGATGACGATAACGGTCACGAGCAGGCGGTATATTACTTAAGCCGAACCATGGTAGGCGCAGAATCTCGATATCCCATGATTGAGAGAATGCCTAGCCTTAGTGTTCGCCATCCAGAAGATGCGGCATTATTTGGTTGGACAAACCATCTACGTCATCTCCAAAGTTAACCCGGTCCGAGTATTCATGACTCAACCGGCTTCCATGAGCTGGCGATTAGCAAAATGGGCTTTACTCTTGTCCCAATACGATCTGCACTTCAAGCAGCAGAAGTCAGTAAAAGGGCAAGCTATCTGCGATCTCTTGGCAGCTAATCCAACTACGGACGCCGCCGAGATATATGACGATTTACCTGATGAAACCCTCGAAGTCAACGCAACTTCACACCAACAAGTGTGGCGTTTGTACTTCGACGGCGCTTCACGAGCAGCTAATGCCGCAGGTACTCCTGGATGTTCTAAGGTCACCTCCGGAGTGGGAGTTGTCTTAGTTTCCCCGGGAAAACATGTGATGCCTCGAGCCTACTCATTAACTGAGCCGTGCTCGAATAATGTGGCAGAGTACAACGCACTGATTATAGGTCTCAACTTCGCCAAGGAGCTGGGGGTTGAGTATCTCGAAGCCTTCGGTGATTCTCAACTAATCATCAAACAAGTGCAAGGGGAATACGAAGTCCGAAGTCAGGATTTGCTACCATACCACAAGATGGCGGTGGAGCTAGCGGAGTCGTTTGAAGGATTCTTCATCGAGCACGTGCTGCGACTACAGAACACCTATGCAGATGCGTTAGCAGCTTTAGCTGTATCCTTGGCACAACCTCCCGGAACAGAGCAATTTGTTACGGTAAAAACGCATCAACTCTTAGTGCCACTTCATGATGAAAATGACAAGGAGGAAGAGGCCCAGGAGGTGCACACAACTCAGTCTGAGTTTGAACCCCGAGATTGGCGTTTCCCCATCATCGACTACGTCTTGCATGGAATCTTGCCGGAAGACGTGAAGGAGAGAGAGTCGATCAGACGAAGAGCTCCAAGATTCTACTATAATACAGAGAATCGAACGCTATACCGCAGGGGGTATGATGGCGTGCTGGCACGGTGTCTATCAACCAAAGAAGCTGAAGAAGTGCTTAAAGAGGCACATGAAGGAGAGTGCGGCGCGCACCAACCCGGTCCCAAGCTCTATGATCGCATCAGGAGAATGGGATATTTTTGGCCCTCCATGATGCATGAGGCAATTGTATACGCCCGGAAGTGTCACGCGTGTCAGGTACACGCGAATTACATGCACCAGCCTCCGGAACATCTACATCCTTCGGTTACGTCGTGGCCGTTCGAGACTTGGGGAATGGACATTGTTGGTCCTATAAACCCCCCTTCGGTTAAAGGTGACCGGTTCATCCTGGCGATTACTGATTACTTCTCCAAATGGGCTGAGGCAGTCCCACTCAGAGAAGTCAAGACGAGCAACGTCATTGCATTCATCAAGCACCATATCATCTACAGGCATGGTGTTCCAAGACGAATCATACACGACAACGGTCCTCAATTTATCAGCAACACCTTCATAAGGTTCTGCGAAAAGTTCAAAATTCAGGACATCTCGTCAACAGCCTATAACCCCACAGCAAACGGGTTAGCTGAAGCCTTCAACAAGACTATCATAAAGCTCTTGTCAAAGCTTGTGAAGAATAGCAAGCGAGATTGGGATGATAAGCTCGGCGCAGCTCTATGGGCCTATCGTACCACTGTACGTACACCGACCGGCGCAACCCCGTATTCACTGGTATACGGATGTGAAGCTGTTCTCCCTTTGGAAATCCAAATTCCATCTCTTCGGATCGCTCTTGCAACCCAGATGACGACCGAAGAACAACATCAGAAGCGCCTCGAAGAACTCGAGATGCTCGATGAAAAGCGCCTGGAAGCTCAGCAGCATATTGAGTTTTACCAAGCCAGAATTTCTAGAGCCTTCGACAAAAAAGTTCGACAAAGGAGTTTTAAGGAAGGGGACTTGGTCTTAACCGAGAAACGTCCTATGATCCTTAACTCCAAGAAGAAAGGCAAGTTTGAACCCAAATGGGAGGGACCGTTCGTAGTAGAAACAGTTTACTCGAACGGCGCCTATCGTCTAGTCACCAAAGACGGTGACCGACTCATGATGCCAATAAATGGCAAATTTCTGAAGAGGTACTATCCTTAGTATCCTCAGAGGAATTGAGGTACCGGGAAGTTCCCGGAAGAATACCACATCGGGGTATTCTTAGGGATAACCCGGTCGCTGATAAGCAAGAAATCAATATTCGAATTCCGAATATTCTTGTTTGTCAGAATTTAACTCTCACAAACACTCTTTTGCTGAGATGAGATCTAATCGTTGATTCTCCCCTCGCAGAACTTTCAGTGGTTTCTGACTACTCATAGTCTCCACCACACCATTCCAGTTTGGTCAAACCTTACGACAGTTAGGGCCAAAGTCAAATTCCCCTCTCGATTCGCCCAAAGAACGAGAGGTCCACAAATCGAGTGATCAAACCTTCTTTCGGTTATGATCATTCTCACATTTCCCACTTGGTCAAACCTTACTACAGTTAGGACCACAACCAAAATCCCCTCTCGATTCCTCCAATGAACGAGAGGTCCACTTTCAATTCAAATGACCAAACCTTACGACAGTTAGGGTCGTTTGAACCTTTCGATTCGGTAACCAAACCTTATGACAGTTAGGGTTATCCGAATCTTTTCGATTCTCGGAGTGGAGATCCCACTTCTAGTTTCACCTGTCGGATCCTGGGGGTGGAGATCCCACCTCGAGTTTCCTTTCCTGCTGAAGATAGAATATAAAATTCTTCCTCTTCAGAGTCAAATGACCAAACCTTACGACAGTTAGGGTCGTTTGAACCTTTCGATTCGATAATCAAACCTTACGACAGTTAGGATTATCCGAATCTTTTCGATTCTCGGAGTGGAGATCCCACTTCTAGTCTCACCTTTCCCTTGCCTTTGCTTTCAGAAAAGACAGGGATGAAGTCGGCGCCTAACACGCGTTGCCGGGTAGTCTTTCCCGTGAGAAAGACGAAGTCTATGTATTCAAAGTCATAGCATAAAGTCTCGGAGGGTTCGCTCTCTTAGCACAACGTTACATGCGGAACGGACCTAGACAAATCGCATGCTAGCCCGACACAAACGGTAGTCGGTAAAGGCACGTCAAACCCGTTGAGGGCTGGGGGTTGGCCAATAATCCCAAAGTCTATACCTAACACGTATAGCTGGTTTAGTCTTTTACCGATTAAAGAAGACACCACGGCATATCAAGAAACATCATGTAAAAAGAAGCAAATAAGGAGTCTCTAATAAAAGATCAAGACAAAAGCATATAACAACAAGTTCGTCAATCCGAAGGCAGCTGATGACTAAGAATGTGAGACTCTAAACCGGAAAGCCTGTCCATATAGCTCTGCTCAAACTCTGCCTGCACGCGAGCTCGGACAGAATCCTCGGAACTGCTCAAGACCTCAGCGGCTTCAGTTCGCAGCTTCATCAATCCCTCCTGTGTTGATCCCAGCTTGTCGAGCGTCCACTCACGAGAGCGCTCCAATCCAACCAGGTCCTCGGTAATTATAGCAGCAGACTCTTCGGCACGTCCCAAGGCCTCCTTCAGCCTAGCTATCTCTGTACGAGTGGACTCTAGGGAGCTGAGTAACTCGCCTTTGCTGGTGTCCTTCTTCGCCAGGTTGGCCATCAGCTGTGCAACAGAGTGCTCGCGTGAACGGAGCTCGCTGCTAATGGAAGATCTCAAGTCACGCCATTGAGTCATTCTATCCTCCATCTGAGAGGACATGAAAGAAGAAGCTCCGCCAGCCTTCAAATCCCTCAATTCTTGAACCTCTGACTCCAGAGCAGTAAAATCAGCAGTGAAGGAATCAGCCAACTCTGGGTATCCTTCCTCCCTCATCATTAGCATGTGGCGAGAAAAGGAACGCCTGAACTGGTCAAAGCAGTATCCTCGGAGAAGAAGTTTCTCAATCATGCCATTATAAAAGGCGGTGAAGAAGTTGAGGTCCGCGCGAAAAATCTCTTTCTCAGGGTTGGTACCAGCCAAAAGGACGCGAACATACTCATGTAGAGATGATCGAGCTCCTGCAAACAACAATGGGGGAGTTAAGAGATTATCAAATACGACAAGGAAACCCGAGAGGAAATTCGAAGTATACCTGTACTGGCGGAATTTCCCTCGGGTGGAGGCACGGCAGACTCTGAGATAACAGCAGGATTAGCTATGAAGGGTGCATTAACCCCTGCAGGCAAATCAGTCGTATCTCTCGGCTGTGGCAAAGAGACATGGCTCTCAGGCAAAATATCAGCCCTGGAAACTGCAGCAGCATCAGGCACAACGCCTGGTCCTACAGTTATACCTCTTTATTAGTCAAAATGCAAATTTAGGCAAATAAAGAGAATCAGGGTGATAAGATCATCGGCATACCTGCAAGTCCATCATCTTCTGCAACACGGGGAGGGTCGGTAGTCAAAGGAGAATCAGTCTTAGTGGCTGATGATGTACCTGTGAGTGCATCGCTCGTAAAGGGCGGTCCCGCAGTTCCTCTGGCGGCCTGTTCAGCCAGCATATCGACTAATAGCCCAGCGTCAGGACCGCAGAAACTCGGCGCAGAGGCACTCCCCTGGTCTTCAAAACCTACATCATGAAAGGATTCACCCTCAATCGAGTTCTCTTTCCCTATAATCAAAAGATATATTAGCAGATGTAGGTATACCTGAGTAAGGAGCGGTGGGTTCGACGCTATACTCTGGCCCAAGGTCAATGTTCAAATCGATGCCCAGAGAACCGTCATGAAGGGCGTCGCACATCTGCTGCACGAAGCAATCCATGTTATCCGGACCAGGGGACGCAGGAGGCAATGGAAGTTCACCCTCTTTAAGCAACCCTGGAACATAAAGTACGGTTATGAATCCCAGAAGGTAAAACATGTCAAAATATGGAAAGTAACGGAGGGTTACCTTCCTCCCTGTCGGCAAAGCCTCCGGAATCTACTCCATGAGAGCGTTGATCAACAGGAGGTCTATAGGCAACCTTCTTCCTTTTCAAAGGACCACCCCTCTGGGAACCGACGGGACGATTGTGCGAAGTTGGTCCACCAAACTTGGATTTCGCACGACGTGAGGCGAGAGGTTCATGGTCATCGGCCGAACCACCTGAAACAACAAGGATTATTTCACGTACCAAGATTGAGGAGAAGCGAAATCAAGAAGCATGACAAACCTGCATCAAGTTCTACTTGGTCGGTGTCAATTTCCTCCTCACAAGCTTCATCGCCATCCGCAGGAAGGTGCTCCCCATCAATTCTGCCTGAAGGAGGAGATTGAACAGGCCTCTTCCCCTGCTTCTGAGCAGCCGTCATAGCAGCCTGAACCAAGTGCTCAGACTCTAACTCCGAAAGGCTCTTCACACCTATGGATTCATAAGCCGAAAGGAACCACTTGCAGCTAAGGAAGGTGATCATCGGTTTACGCTTATACGAAGGAAGAGCAAACTGGGCCCCGGTGCAACCAACCATGGTCCATAACCACGCTCGAATACCGTCGACAAGCCCTCCCTTAACCTGTAAACCACGGCTCGGATTCCCAACATATAGTTGGTCGTAGCCGAACTGACGTGCGAAACGGCAGGGAAGGTAAGGCTCGATATGGCAACGGTTCTTCACCCGAAGGACAAGATATCCGATGCGGATGTTTACCAGCCATCGGAAGCAACCGACGTCAAGAGCAGTCCGGTTAGTTCGGGGTTTCTCCACATCAGTCAACTCCTCGCCATAGCGTCCAGAAAATTGAGGAAAGCACTTGAAGAGCTCCCAGTTCCGACGAACTTGAAGTTCTTGTTGTACATCTTCAAATTTCTTCCCAAGCCACCTACTCCTCTCCAGCAGTTGTAGGAAAGGAACAGGGGTGTCAACGGTGCGGGGAGCTGACATCATATCAGGCCGGTGTAGAACGAACCATGCCATCAAATAAGCAGTAGGGAAGCTCAACCTTAGGACAAATAAGCTCTGTAGACGGCTTGGGGCCCACCTGTGCAAGGCTGCTAACCACGCTCCTAAGCCCGCAATGGATACTGGCTACCATCGCTGGAAGCAGAGAAAGCTCCCTCCCGTAAGCTAGCTGGACCGCAGGAAAGAGCACCTCGAGGGGTAGAGCGTCTGAAGATTGATATGGAACAACACACTTCTTCAGCCAAAGAGCAAGGTATCCAGCTAACAGGGACCGAGGCCCGATAGACTTCTGTGCACGATGAAGGAACGAGCGAAACTTAGTCCCAGCCGAAAAAGCTCCATCGGAACCATCGATAGTATAAGAATGAGTCTCATTCTTCTCCATCAGCTCGTTAATAGCAGCAGGGGATAAAACATCCAACTCATGCAGGGGCTCCCCGGAATCATCCTCCAAGTTAGGAAACAGGTAAAGGGCAAACCGCTTTAAACTTATCTTCCTCTTCGTTTTGGCTGGAGCGGGAGTCAGAAGCAAGGAGGTATGGTAGTGGCAGGTGAGGTCCCAGAGGGTGTCATACACACCGGGAGTATCTTTCTTCAACCACTCCAACTGCTGGTTAGAAGGGAAGTACTCCTGATACGGGCAATCTCCCATCGGAAGCCCGGAAACCTGGTGCATCTCGTGAAGAGCCAACCCTAGCTCTCCGCTATTGGTCAAGAAAGTGTTGCTGTCAGGCATATATGTCTCGAGCAACGCCAAGAAGTGACGGCAGCTAACTGCAAGTCCATGCATAGTGGCTCGTATGGGCACGTATAATCCACTGCTCTTCAAGTCTTTCTCCCAGCGTCCCAGAACATAACTGGTCAAACGGGCCCACCATCCCTTAGCCAATGAGGAAGCCCAACCATAGCATCTGTACTCCGGTGGAGGTAACTGTCTTCCGAGCTGAGCCAGACGATTCCTCACGGTAGGAGCAACTACCGATACCTCGCCTGGGGGTGCGGTGTCAAGGCCCATGATCCCGGGTCTAAGACCGCAAACAGGGAGATACCCGACAGAACCGAGACTCTTGTTATGAGAAACATATCCGCACTGAACCCGGTTAGCGCCGTCAGTAAGATGCCAAGACATGCGTCGCTCTAGGGCCTGCCCCTTCAGATGGGTGAAAGAGTACTGACGAGAAATAGAAGGTATATATAGAAAAGCCCCCTCGTCACGGGTCAACCAGTGCTCCTCAGAAAGATCCAATATGGCAGGATCCTCAGCGTGATCCCCAAACAAGAAGCCGGGCTTCTGTAAAGCCCGAGTAGAGGTGGCGTCCGCGGTAAAGGGAGCATCTGTAATGAGTTGGCGCAAACAATGACGTCCCCCATCCAGTATCAAGCAACGGGACTCGTCACAACGATCCCTGTCAAACTGAGGGAGCGCACTGACGGCTTGCCTAATCGGATCTGAAGAGAAAACCTCACGGTTACAACCGGTGTTGGCGTGAGAAGGAAGGCTACCCCCGGGAAACTCGACTGCAACAAAGCATGAAAACGGAGTCAGAAAATTCATGTCATAAAGGCGAGGCGGAATTATTCGCGGGATAATCGGAGAGACGATTTCGAGTAGCCTACACCGAAAGGACGGTATGCGAAAACACACACACACCGACCTGTAAGGTGTAAGACGACACGAGATCGCCCCGATGTATCCAAAGACTTGAATTGGCTAAAGCAAAACAAGTCTGAAACCTTAACCCCCGCGGGAGGGGTATCGGTTCTTCCTTCATGACCCGCGAAAGGTCAATCCGGGATGCAGAGGATAGAAATTCTCACCCCCATAAAGAGAGGCCGCTGAAGAGGACTCAGCGGGAGCCTCTTCCTCGCTGTACCGCGGGAAGGAGCGACTCCTGGAAGGCCGAGTGCGACGAGAAGACATCGCAAACCTGCAGTGAAGAGCAGAACATCAGGTACAATATACATACACGAAATATTAAAAAAGGGAAATTAAGCACTTGGACTTGAAATCCTATAAACAGATAGGATTTCATAGTTAAAGTCTAATTAAACCTACAAATTTCGTGCACGCGAAACGATAATCGTCGTTTCGCGGTAAAATTTTGGAGAAATACCCAAAATACCCCCCGTGCTCAAGGCCAAATTCAGGTCAAGGACACGTACAATTCGGGTCATGGTCATCATACTTGATCATCTAACATCCCGGTACCCTATAATTTTGATCAAATTTTGCAAATAAGCCCTTTTGCAGAATTGGGTCAACTTTACATAAAAACCCTTCATCGAACTTTTGGTTTTGCATCCACATACATTTACCGAAAATTCGATCAAGAGTTTGGGGTCAACATTCTCTGGATTTCAGCCCCAAATTCGTGGTCATTTGCAAATAAGCCCCTCTAAAATTTTATGGGCTGTTTTGCAAATAACCCCCCTCAAACAATTCCTTAACCCGTTTGCACAAAGCACCCCCATTTCTTGATCAAATAAACATGAACTCAAGCCTCCAAATTTCAGTTCATGTTTGACACAAAAAAATCCCCACAAAATTTCAGCCCCTATGGATTTTACAAATAACCCCCTAAAAAGTTTCGGCCTCTATCTCTTTTGCACAAAACCACCCGAAACTTTGTGCATACTACTACGAGCATAGATGAACGATCTTTACAAGAAAATAAAGAGATTGAGGAGGGGATCTTACCCAAATCAAAAGAGACTCTTCCGAGCTCGGAAATGGAGGCCAAAACCTTCGTTTGGAAGAGGAGGCGATTCCGGCAAATGGGTACCCG
>BQKN01000653.1:269385-282453 GCA_022839385.1 Asparagus kiusianus | reverse complement strand
ACTAGAAAAATTCATTTAAATACGTATCAAAATTCACGGTTGTTACAATGTCTCATCCATTCCACATATGATTCACCCATGGGAGGTTGTAGATCTCTTCTTTAGCTTTTCGGTGCATTTTGAATCGCGTCATTCCGAGATCGGACCGAGGAATTATGGCGAAAACGGTCAAAAATAGGAAAACGACGTCTCGGCCTTGGCCGAGACAGCCCAGGCCCGGCCCGGACTATTCAGAACTGCCACAGACTATTCAAAATTGGTCCGGACTATCCAGAAATGCCCTAGACTATCCAGAACTACCGCAGATTGTCCAAAACTGCCCCGGACTATCCAAAATTGTCCCGGATTGTCCAGAACTGGCCCGGACTGTCTAGAAATGCCCCGGACTATCCATAATTGTCGCGGACTATCCAAAACTATTTCGGTCTATCCAGAACTACCGCAGACTATCTAAAAATGCTCCGGATTGTCTAGAAATACCCCAAACTACCATAACTACTGCGGACTGTCCAGAAATGCCATGGACTGTCCAGAACTACCACAGACAGTCCAAAACTGCTTCGAACTGTCTAGAACTACCTCGGACTATCCAGAACTACCACGGACTGTCTAGAACTACCGCGGACTGTCCAGAACTGCTCTAGACTATCCAGAACTACCGCAGACTATCCAGAATTACCTCGGATTGTCTCGAACTACCCCGATTCTGATCCAGAGCCTCCCCAACTAATTTGATGGTATCTATAAACGTGATTACAACTGAGGATAAGATCAAATTATTCGTTCTTATCTGAAAACAGTGCTTCTGAAATCTATAAATACAGCACTAGGGCCTTTATTTGCATAGATCCAGAATTCTCAAGCCTTGGCGAAGTCTTGTTGGATTAGAGAGTGAGGAATACGAATTTCAAAGAGGAGGAGGAGATCTCGGTGAGCTATTTGGCATAAAGAGGAAGAGTTCGAGAGATCTGCATCCGTTCATCCATTTCCTTGAGATCGTACCTAGCTGCAATTCTCGAGAAGAGTGATTATCTCGCTTTGCCGAGATAGTTACTTCAGTTTCTTGTCTCCTATGTGAGGCAACGAAATCTACATTGGATCTGATCAGTCGGTGGTCCACGGATAAAGCCCAGCACAGGTAAAGACCCCACACAAGCAGAAGACCAATAAACGATATCTCTGCATGTGTTTTTAGAAAGTTATAATTTTTATTTTATTTGTGTAAGAGAAATCTTATAAAAAGGCTACACTTTCGAACTTGTTGTAAGTCGATAAACGATTGTAATGAGTTCCCAAATAAAATCAACTTTCGCCCGAAACAATCAAATTCATAACACTTATTGTAGACGTTGAATTTGGCAGAAGCGATGTCAAAAATGAAGTCATCATGTTAAAAATACCTTAGGAACAACTTCTACATTGTCAAATTCCTCCTCCAATTCCCCGATCGGAAGACAAATCAATTTGAACTGTTGATTTGGATTTAAAAGAAATCCAACCTACCAAACCACCGATTAGCAAAATAATTAGCACCGGATCACATGCTCTTAATTTTCTCTCTCTTGCCTTGATCAGCGTGCATGAATCTCTTCTCTCTCTATTCAGCAGCTACGACTTCACGTTAGAGGTGTGCAACGGTCAGTTCGGTTCTGTTTTTACCAAAATTTGAACAACCGAACTGAACCGCCTATAATTCAAAACCGAACCAAACTGTTGTAAGTTGGTTCGGTGCGGTTCGGTTTGGTTTGTTCGGTTCTAACTTCATCAAACTTCTTATCAAGCAACAAACTGTGTTAAAGAAAAAAGATATCAACAAAATAGGAGATTATGAAGCATTAAACACTGATATAATGATATTGTTTTCATCTAGTAATAATTCAAAAAATGAGTTTAGAGTTTGAGTCTTTGACTCTTTGGGGACGGGTCGGGTAGGGTTTGAGATCAGAATGGGTAGTATTGCACTATATTCGGTCGGTTCGGGTTGGTTCGGGTTGAAAAGTTTTCAAACCGACCCGAACTGCCCTACTCATAAAACCGATTTTTTGGGTCGGTTCGGGTCGGTTTAGTCGGTTTTTTCGATTTGGACCGAACCATGCTCAGCCCTACTTCACGTAAGCAATCTTCCTTTTATAAAAGGGAAACTTTTCTTTAGTCCCCTAAGCCAACTCTAATTACCTACAAGCCCTCCTTATCCTTCCACAACTAGGATTCTCCCCTACTCACCTAAAACAAAATCACCATTTATCATTCATCTACTTCACCGACGTCAATTACTACGTTATCAATGTCCAATGACTGACTAATCACAAACCGCTCGAACCTCCACAAGTCGTCAAACTTTCTCTGATACCCCTTGTTAGGGATTTTTAGATCTTACAAAACCCCGAAAATAATAAAATGTAGCAAATAGAATCATACACAAAATTTAATATGGAAAAACTTTAATAGGAAAAACGACAGGATTGAAAATAATCCATTATCACCACCAAATTATAATATTTTGTATAGATAAAGACTGTGAAACCCTCTATGTCACAATACCCTTGAACTCGGTTACACCCTTTGTTAAACCCTAATTACAATAACATTTCTTAAATTACAAAAGAGTCCAGACACATTATTATAAAAACAATTTTCAGATTTACTGACGATCTACACATGAAACAAACACCCTCTAAAAAGAAGAAATTTAAAAAATAGACTATTTGTAAATTTTATAGTAAAAAACAACCCACTTAGTATTTATTTACCAAAAATGACCTATTTTAGACCACATTACCACCCTACACCAAAAACAAGATTATTTTTTTAATGTTGATCATTTTAATTACTTGTGATTCAAAATCACAAGTAATTATCAAACTCACTTAATACTAATTATTCCTAACTATCACTATGAGGGAGAAAGTGTCAAACGGTCCTGGGTGCATGATACTAGACGTGTATCAAATGGATGTCAATCATTAGATCATTGGACATTAGGATTCATGCATGGATCCAAATGGTTGATATCCATTTGGTGCACATTAAATGTCATGAATCATCTTCGCTAGATACTTTCTCCACTATTTGGAGTTATCAGGTGTGACACACCCCTTTTCATGCACTTATAAGGGGCTTATGTGTGGACCCAACGTCAAGTTTATAGCATCCATACACACGAGGATATAAGGTTAGCTAGGATCCTTTTTCGATTGAGTTCACATTTATCTTTATCATGTGATCAAATTGTTAAGTTCATGGGATCTATACTCCCCAAGACTTAAAAAAATGAAAATTTGAGAACTAATTGATTCTCCGTTGATATCACTAACATGACAAAAAAAAAGTCAATCAGTTTTGATAAGGGTCTATTTGGTTCATTCCCTGAAAAATCTGGAAGTGAAAATGTAGATTGAAAACCCGTTTCCATGCCATTCTATATGTTTCTTGGAATATGTTTTTCTTTTTGTTTGGTTCACATGGAAATGAAGGACTTGAAACATATTGCTTCCCATCTTAGCGTTTGGTTCAAAAGAAAAAAAGAAGAAGAAGAAGAAACCTGATGATGGTTATCTTATTTCATCGGTTTCCTCTGTTTAGTAGGTAATAAAAACAAAACTGGAAATGTAACATATGGAAATGTAACATATGGTTATCTTATTTCATCAGTTTACAATTATTAATGAATGGTGAAGATACATGTTCATATAGAAATTTTTATTAAAAAAACACTCCAAAGGTCAATCATGGCCGACAGTAAAAAATGAGCAATGTATGTTTCATGTATATAACAACCCAAGCTTTTGTATATTGCTCACAATCAAGATTGAATGTTACCATTCTTTTTATCTCATAAACATTAAGCTATGTTTCCATCCCAAAAGATCTCAAACAATGGATGTTTGTTGTTTCTACAATATCCTAACACCAGTAAAGTTGTGCAAGAATGGAATTGACAAGGGAATTTTATTGTGGGGCTGCGCCAAATGCCCAAACAGGCATTGCAAAATTTTTGCCTAGGTTAAAAGTTAGAATGCAATAAAAAAAGGCAAGGTAAAAACTAAAGAAACTTCTAAAGAGGATAGAAAAGCATTGGAATCCAAAATTTTGAAGAAATAATCGAATCATGCAAATCATCAAATTAAATTTAACACTCAGCCACATATAAATTTATTAAAGCAAGCAATATCTGTGCATGCATCCATCTACTTAGTAATATTATTATAAACATCAGAGTCTATTACATGTCAATTAAATTACTTCCTAAGTATATCAAACATTGTTGCATGTCAAACAATTACCAATTACTACTTACTACAAATAAAAAATAAAACACATACCTAACATCAATTACAATTAGCAATATTTGTGCATAAAGTCATCTAGTTAATAAAAAGACTATCAAAATCTATTGCTTAGGGGAATAAGACTTGAAGCATACTCGAAAAAATGTACTCACCATCACATAATGGCTATGTGAACTAACAATATTTTCACTATTAAAACATTAAAATAATATAAATGTAGAAAAAACAACTTATTTTCTTTGAACTAGCTTACTTTACTTCTCAAAAGGGAATTCAAATGAATGATCTCCTAATTAATATTTCCTAAAAAGAATCTTACAAATAGCAAACTCTATTGCACGTGCATGATCTATCAATTAGTATTTCCTAAAATTTAAAAAAAGGCATATACCATCAAATAATACTAACTACAACTAACAAAGTTAATGCATCTCTAAAAAATTACATTCCAATAAGATAGAGGGAAATCCTCAACAAGTAGAACAAGAATCAATAAGAACGAAACTATCTTTTCGCTCCAATGATCTGAACTTCGCAAGGATAGATAATTTTTGACTTAGATCAGCATCACCCTTACTCAATCAAAGAGTCCTCATCATTGTAACAAGCAGCTAATTAAAAATCAACTTAATTTTTGGGTAAAAATTTGACTAGAGTTTTTATGTTGTGAGCAATGGAGGTGGGAAGCAAAAGAGGGAAGATGGAAGTTTGGAGGAAAAACGATAAATATAACCTAGATTCATTTTCCCAAAATATTTGCGACTAGAAAAGGGAAGTGACGCGGGGGAGTTTTTTTATTCTCGTGATCTGTTCGCAGCCTGTTTCGGAGCATTTATTAGCTTTGAAATAGATTTCTCGTCATCATGACATGACAGGTCCTTTTTGAGTTTAGTTTCTTATGAGGGAAAATTTGCAAAATAGTCCGTTTTTGCTAATTATTTAGCAAAATAGACCGTTTTGCTAAATAATTAGCAAAATAGACATCTTTTAAAAAAAAGAGGTCGATTTTGAAAAACAAGACTCAGAAAACATACGGGACTACTAGTCCCGTATGTTTAGAGCCAACTTAAACACGGATTAGTGACTCAGAAAACATACGAGACTAGTAGTCCCGTATGTTTTCTGAGTTCATCTTAATGTTTTGTGAAATTTTCTGAGTTCACTAATCCGTGATTAAAACATACGGACTGCTAGTCCCGTATGTTTTCTGAGCTGTTTTGCAAAATAGACATCTTTTTGGCCTGTTGGCCAAAAAGAGGTCTATTTTGCTAATTATTTAGCAAAACGGTCTATTTTGCTAAATAATTAGCAAAAACGGATTATCTTGCAAATTTTCCCTTCTTATAAATGTTAACTTAGGAAAAAAAAACGGGGGAAATAAAAGTCTGAGTTGACACTAATGTCAGGTTCGAAACCCTATTTTCCGGTTCTTTTTATTGAAGCAGACAACCCCTAACTAAAAGCTAATTTGGTCGATTTTCTTAATTAAACTTCAAAATTAGTCTTTTGTCCAAAAATTAATTCAAGTTTAATCCCAGATTACAGAGCGCAATGCTTTGATGTCTGCGTTTCGACTGTATAATTTCTGACCTGACAGTACCACTCAGCACTGATCTTCACCTAAAAAAATTAAAAATAAATAAATAAAAGCACTCAGAAAATAAGGGGAAAAACAATAAAACCCTCCCCTTTTATTTCTCGGAGGCCACAAAAGGGTTTAAGGAGCGTTCATCTCCCCAAAACTCTGCCCCAAATTCTCTGATCTCCTCTCTCCTCCTCCATCGCCATGGAAGACCCTTTAAGGGTTCGAGTGGTCTTCGACGATCGCAAGATGCTGACGAAGTCTCAGAGATCAGAGGGCCTGAAGCACTGCTGGATTCTCCTGAGGCCGGACATTGCCTCTATTTCCGACCTCGCTTTGCACGTGCACAGGAGCTTCAATCTCCAGCGATCTTGCCCTAATGGCCTCCTTCTCTCTGTGAGATCCCTAGATTAGCAACATTTTGGGGTTTGGGACTTGATGATTTGGGTTGTACTGTGAGAAATTGAGGATTCCAGTGACATGCGTCGTGTTATTGAGGAACACAAATTCTCTTTTTGAGATAAATGCAATGTGTTGATTTGAAAAAGGAAAACTTTTTGTTAATCCTGTCCTCGTCTTTCGCCTTTTGCTGCGAAAAGTGAAGTTCTTTTATTTTTTCATATTTTTTTTAAAAAAAATCAGCTTTTAATATTATTCACTTTGTAATGCTGGAATTCTTTTCATTTAGAGTTTAGTGCACAAACTATGAAGAAATTGTAACATGTGGAAGCTGTAAGAGAAAATGGCTTCATTGTTTCCCTGTAGTTTAAGATGAAAGATGCGAAAGAGAAAAGAAATTATATGATCAAATACAGATTATTAACGTTGCTTCAACGCCAATCAAAAACAAAAGTAGAGATGCATCTTCTTTTTATGAAATCCTGTGTTATCTTATTACCATAGTAATTGATTTGGAACATTGCTATGATGCCTTTGTTAGGCCATTATATTATACCTACTAACATTCAATACCATACCGGTCTTAATTATATGAGTGAACAATGACTTTTATATCACATCTCACAATCTTCACTACATTACTGACGTTAGTGATATGCATATGTCCATGCGCTTGTGCGTCTAAGCACATAGTTTGTACTGCAAGAACGTTTCAGGCTTTCAGCGAGTTGTGTGTTAGCATGTTCTTAAGTTTGTAGCATTATGATCGCTTACATGTACTCATGTATGCATGGTATGCATGCATAACATATTCTCTAGCTTATTCATTATCATTTCCCCCCTCAAAATCTCTGGCTTATTCATTTTTGTGTTGTGTCGCAGATGGATGGTTTCGTTTTACCACCTTTTGAGTCAACATGTGTTTTGAAGGACAAGGACACCATTAGGTTGGTTTTAGTTATACAAAATTCTTTAGATACATTTATCATGTTATCTGCATGAAACCTTCTAAGTGTGATCTGTATCATCATTTGGAAATCAGAGTGGTGCATTACTGCATTGCATTGATATTTTAATGGCCATACTACCAAATCTTGAGATAACAATGTAAAACTTGCATGTCTAAAGTAATATGAGGCAGAATGCATCAGGTTCTGAACCTGTGATGCCCCAAATAGTCCCAGACTTACAAAAGTGTAATTGGGTTTAAAACATGTGTTGCACTCAGTGGGTCACATGGCTTTCACCGCCAACAGGCTCACGGGTTTGGCCGTGGAAGAGCCAAACTCTTAGAACATCCCATGGAGTGGAAACATATTAATTTATATTAGTTTGAATTGATGAGGCTTCTGCTGATTTTCTTAGTTGCAGTTGCCATCTCTACATACAAGACAAGCATTAGTATGGGAACAAACTGTTATAGTCTTCATTCTATTTAAATCTCCATCTCTGATAAATAGTTATTTTGTTAAAAACATCTTTGCAAGCTGTGATCAATCACATGTAGCCTATCAAGAACATGTTTCAGAAAAAATTCCACCAATGTCCAGGATTGTAATCACTTCTTTAGGAAATATTCTGTGTTTAAGTTCCTTTATTTACAGTTCTAGTATACCTAGATTATTTTTATATTTTCGTTTGTTTTAGACCCGTGTGGAGCTTAGAATCGTGTAAACTATAAATTCGGTAGTTTTCAGCAGTAAAATCTAAATAAATTTTCTTTCATCTTACACTTCCTAATAAATAATCACCATTTCATCTTACACTTCCTAATAAATGTTTTGGGTTGTGAGCTAAGTGACAACTTATGGCATTGCAAACTTTGATTTGGTACTGTAAATCACCATTTCACTCTATAGCTATCCAGTGTGATTCCATGTAGTAGAGTTATTTCTAAACCTGAAATTTGTAGACAATGAACAAGAGAAACTGTGTATTTTAATCGGGATCTTAATATGACTAGAAGGAAAATTTGGTCCCTGGAATGAGCACTTTGGGTCCTATTCATATCTATCAGCAAATGTTTTGGATCAAGGACATGCTTGTTGTAGATGTTCAAGTGTGATTCAAATCATTTGGTCATAGTGCTGGTGCAAACTTGTCTGCAAGAATCTGACTGAAATTCACCAATGAGAAGGTTAACCCTAAAGCAATGCATGGAGTAGCCGATATTTTCTTAGGCAGAGTGGCAGAATCCAATATTGTAAATGAAAGGAAGATAAATGTGTGGGGAGGGCAAGATAGGTAGGCTAATTGATAGTGTGAGAACTGGGAAGAGCGCAAGGTAGAGTCCATGAATAGGTAGGTTATCTAAGCTTGTACTTCTTTAAACTTGAGTTGTTTGTCAGATTAATGTTTTAATTTTTTTTTTGCATTTCTCTGATCATTTTACTCTTATGTTCCGATGGTGCTGTATTCATATGTCCAGTCGCATTACTTTCTGCTTTACTTTGTAAAAACAATTTTCTACTATCTCGACTTTTGGTAAAAATCACATTGTACTCCAACAGGCAATAAAATCAAATTTTCAAATGAGTGGAATCTATTAGTTGCATTCTGATTCCAGAAGTTGCACTGTTATATCTGTTGGTTTGAATTTTATGTCAGGACAACACAAACAACATGATTGCAGATTTTTATAATATGTAAATTGTAGGTTGCTGCATTATGATCATTCTGGACAGTAAAGCATTCTGTTTGCTGACATGTCAATTTTAATGTGCACTATGCTCATAACTATTGAGATATTACAAACTCTTTTCTAATAGCATTAACCTTCTTGTATCAGGGTAAGAAAGAAGGTTGCTACACAGATGAGTTTGATAGATCTTGGCGATGATCCATGTAGCATGCAGTGTTCTGGAAGTCTGAAGAAGCAACATATAGTGTCTGGTGGTGATTTTCTGGCGATCAGGGAATTTGGAGAGTGTTCAGATTGTAAAATGAAATATCATGAAGATTTTTGTGCACATACTGAGAATGTTGTCAGCACAGGAACTCCCCCAAAATCAAAGAAAAAAAGGAAACATTCAGATGGAATTCAGAGCCCAAAGTATTTACCAGACTTCCATTTTCAGACTATTCCATAGCTTATTGGATTTTTTTTTCATTAATTTCAGATTACCTTTATATTGCTGTTATGGCCTAGTATATATTTTCATCATTTTATGTTCTGCAATTTGTTGCAGCAACTTGATTATAATTTCTTATATGCTTGAGCTTATTGACCCTTATTTAAGTTTAACATTAAATTATTTCTGTATAACAAATCCGTTATTTTGGCTAATGTTCTAGGTTCTTTTATTATTATTATTTTATACTAGGTGAATTTCGGTGGGCTGCCTGCTTCTTAATTGCACAATCTTAAAACTGAATGATGAAAAAGGTAGGTTTTTATACCTGTGAGATTCTAATATTTATGGGAAAACCTTATGCAAATAATTTTCCTAGAGGAATTAGTTAGAGGGCCAGTTTGACAATTTGACGAGATTTTTTTGTTAAATCTCTTTCTTTTTCGATGTCATATCACTAACACACTCATAAAGGAAGACCTAATTTTATTCAAAATGCATAAGTATTCAACTCCTTCAGAGGCCGCTGGGTAGAATGGAGGGAGAATCAAATAAACCCAACTCATCCAAATTGATGCAGCCATTATCCCCGAAATCCATTTGTGTTCCCTCAGTTTTCTTCTTATCTTTGTTCTTCATTTTCTCCTTTTGCACACTTCAGATGGATGACTGCTGGACTCCCAAAATTCCAAATGGCGCCCTTGTTGGTTCAACACATTGTCGTCTTTAGAGATAGGCTGCAGATTTGGAAGGAGATATTGGAGGAATAAGGAATAAGGGAAAGAAAGCCTCTGTGCATTTCAAGGGGGTATAAGACCTCTCTCGTTCATGAGAAAATCACTAATTTCCTAATTTATTTTGGTTGGTACAGTTGAAAACAGTGTAAAGTTTCTCTTTTTAGATTTACATTAGTGTACATTGTTTTGCGAAAAAGCAAAGGCATGGACACAAACATGGCATGCCACAATGTGGATAGCTAAGTTGCACGGATACGGGTATGGATAAGGGTGCTGGAACGGAGACGGGTATGAGACACAACAAATTTGTAAAAGGTAGGGTACGAGGACACGGTTGAAACTCATGGGATATAACCATTGTTCTGATCTATATATGTAAATGAGTTTTTCTAAATCGTAGTTCTTAAGGTTGAAACGAACTTGACCCTTATCCAACAAGTTACAAAAATGGATGTGAAGTATAGGATATATATCCAAGAAGTGTATAGTAAAAGGTAGGGTACGAGGATGCGGTTGGAACTCATGGGGTATAATTATTGTTCTGAGCTATTTATGTAAATGACTTTTAAAATCGTAGTTCTTAAGGTTGAAACCAACTCGACCCTTACCCTACAAGTTACAGAAATGGATGTTAAGTGTGTGTGTGTGTACTCGACCCTTACCCTACAAGTTACAGAAATGGATGTTAAGTGTGTGTGTGTGTGTGTGTCCGTCCAAGAAGTGTATAGCAAGTGTTTTAAACTAAACATGCATTCAATAACTGAGTACATGTCCAAATAAATATATGCATATATTTAAGGAGTGTCCGATAAGTGCCAGGTACGGGTACAAGCAGGGGTATGATAATGTGTCAGCACGGCTCCATATTAGTACTCAGGTAACAGAGATGGATAGTACGTCTGACGTAACAACTTTGGGAAAATGGGTTAACAAATACTTTTTCCAATAAATGTCCACCTGGTCATCTTCTGAAAATTGGAGAGTTTGTGCTAAATAGTTTTGTAAACTTTTTGTTAGGGCTTTTCCATAGATACTCCCAAACCATAGATATCATTCCCCAAATTATAATAATTTTGGTCAATACAGTTGGAAACAGTGTAAAGTTTCTCTTTTTAGATTTGCATTAGTGTACACTATTTTTGCTAAAAAGCAGATGGACACAGAACATGGCATGCCACAACGTAGATCTCTTTGATGGATATTGCATAGTATATCTGATGCAACAACTTTGGGAAAAATGGGATAACAAATATTTTTTCCCCAATAAATGCCCACCTGAATATCTTCTGAAAATTGGAGAGTTTGTGTTAAGTAGTTCTGTGAACTTTTTGTTAGGGCTTTTCCATAGATACTCACAGACCTTAGATATTATTCCCCAAATTATAACAATTTCTCCTAAAAAAGCAATAACTCTCCACTTATGGATAAAAGGACTTTTATCCTGTTTTAATCTAAAAATTCAGAGGCAGAGCGTAGGGATTGGTGGCCTTTCTCCTTCCTGCCCCGGGGGGGGGGGGCGGGGTGAGGGGGCGGGGGCGTTGTTTATTCATTCTTAAATAAATGGCACATGACATATCCTTTGTAAAGCTATGGCTCGATGGCCGTTGTCAATTTTACTGATAAATATGATACGATACGTTTTGTTATTGCATGTCTTACACTTTGTTCTGAGTATATTGAATCGCAAGCTTGCATATTTTCATATCATATCATATGGTAACTGTCAACTCTTTGTTTAGCATAGTTTTATTTGCTAGTGGTGCAGTAATATTTCCTTGAAATTCTGCTATTTGAGGTGATCGTTCCTGGCAGGAGAAAGAAATTAAGAACCAGCTCCCAGAAGCCAAATATTACTGGTAATGTAGTGGAAGATGCTGCTGAAGCAGATGAAGATACCCATTTAGGAAAGAGCCTAGAGTCTTCGAAGAAAAGATGCAGTTCCCAGAAAAGATCAAAAAAGAAGCAGAAGCCATCCACTGCCGATGGAAGTATTGCATCTCAGCTGGAGGATAAAGTTGAGCAATTGACTAGCTCTGACCAAAAAAGGAAGAGGTTAGTTCCGTTTGTAATCCATAATTCTTTGATTATGTATCAAAATTTTCAATAGGATTAGTGGAAATAGCAAAATTGGTTTAGCTTCTAATCATCATTTGCTTATAAAAGGAATCATGCAACAATCACTTACGAAGAACAACAGTTAATGTTTATATTACAGTCTAGAGATGTGTCGATTGTTGGTTAAAGTGGGGTGTAAGCCTTATTTGTTAGTTACAAATGTTACTGTCAGAATGTTTGCTTATTAGTAGGTAGCACCGTTGTATTTTGTTTGAACTATATGATGTGTTAGTAAATGGTGAAAATCAACGTGCTGGAGTAATAGCTGCTACATCCATTTTTTCATTATTTCTGATATTTTACAGGACCAATTCTGTCCTAAAGCGTTACAGAAGGAAATTTAGACCAAATCATCGTTGAAAATTCAACCACCCGCCCAACTTTTTAAGACTAGACAGAAGGACGCGTACAGTTGCTCGTATTTAAATTTAGCTTTCAACAGGGTTTATGATTTTGTTTTGTCAGAAAATTTTGCCAGTTACTTCCTTTAACCACTGGTACATGAAGGCAAGGTTTTAGGGGTACCAGGTTTTTCCATATTGGTCATTGATACTGGATGGCATATTGAGCATATAATGTCAATATTGGATGTTTATATCAGCCACTACATGTTTCATCTGTACATATACATATATATGTATATATGTGTGTACATATAAATAGATATACATGTGTGTATGTGTGTATGAGAAATATGGAGAACCTTGGTACCAAGTTTCTCCATTGAACTTGGTAGTGACGTGGCCAGATCTAGCCCCTCCATCACGTCTCGAAGATAGAGCCTCAATCACTAGTCACCTACTCCAGAAAGGAGGCTCAATCTTCGAGACGTGATATAGGGGGCATATTTTGCCACCTCACTACAAAGTTCAATG
>BQKN01000653.1:227074-243592 GCA_022839385.1 Asparagus kiusianus | reverse complement strand
TGTCGCTCTAGCTAATTTGGTTGGGTGTCGCTGATGCGGCGAAAATCTAACGGATCACTTAAATTTCATTATCTAAATCGTGTCACTCTAGCTAATTTGGTTGGGTGTCTCTGATGCGGCGAAAATCTAACGGATCACTTAAATTTCATTATCTAATTATGCAAACAGCCCCTATGCAAGGAATTATTTTGTTTTCTAAATTAAGAAAATCTCCTAAATATCTCTCTGTGGTCTACTTGTACACCGAATCTTTATTCTAAACTCCTCATGATTCATCTGATTCCGCTCAATCTGTTTCTTTCTCCGCTATCTATTTTAACATTTTAACAATATTGAAGAAGGAATTCATGTTGGGAACTTCTTTCAATTAATAAATAATACAACTTATTCACCTGTATGAATTGATGTTGGGAACTTGATTAAGCTGAGACCAATGATGAACATGGTTTATTAATTAATCAATAGATGGAGAAAATTAATAAGTTGTAAGCACAAGGATTTGAAGCTCATGTTATTTTGGTTCATTCTAGAAAATCTCTATAGATGAGTTCTTTTAGTAATAAAAAATTCAATAATATGGACAAAAGCTTTTTCATCTCAGGCACATACAAGCTAACAACTGAATGACTGTCAAAGTACAACCTCTTCATCGCCTGCTATATATTCTCCATTAAGCAGGGAGCTCTACATTTTTAGAGCAATAGAAAGAAAAACAAAACAGAGTATGAAAACTAGATCATCAAGTTAGCTAGAAGTCGATGAGGACGGGGAGCATACTGAGTCAATTTAATCACTATTTCGCTTATAACTGCAAATATAACTTTTATTATCAAACAGAGACAGTGTACTTTAACTGCAAATATAACTCATTACCAAGGACAGTCCATAGCAGCCTTCTAATAAAATATGGTCTTTTGAGAGAAAAAATAACCTCAAATTAATTCTAATAGGTATGTAAATGACAGAGAGCCAAAGCCTCAAGTGCTAAGTATTTAGGAAACAGATATGGTGAAGAGGCTCTAAAAATATTGTGAATCAACAGAAGCTTAAAAAATCATCTTGAAAGCTTCATATCAACTTCTTCAAGTGATAGGATCTCCTTCTAATATCTTCCTCAACAAGATCTTTATCATACTTCAGTCTCCGAAACACTTGTATCGCTAATAGATAATACAACCTATTGATAAAAGTAAAGTTTGTATTATAATCAATTAAGGAAAAATTATTCATAATTGCTACTAAATGTAATTCCATTCTAAAATATAATAAAAATTTCTAGTATGAAAAGTATATATCATACCTGTCATCAAAGCAACTCAATTCCCAAAATATCATGATATGGGTTACATAGAAGATAGATCAATACTCTTTCCATTCTTCTACAAAAGAATTAAACATAAGTTAAACATAATCACATTATTGTTCTCATAAGTAGACTGAAAATATTTTGAAACTGGCCATATTTATAAAGTAATTTAATCTGTACCTGAGTTTTAGTGCAAGTATTTCTATAATGACCATATTCAAAGCAATTTTGACATTTCCACTTTCATTTATCTTTCTTTGCTGTGCTATCTCAAACCGTCTTGAATTCTTGTCTTTTGTGGGTCGTCCTCCACAACCCTTGGTCTTCACTGGTCCAATCGGATCAATGGATAGTGATTCGTGATGAATTCTTAATAGTCCATGACTTGGGTGTCTCAATTTGACTTGTATTTACACATTCCTCAACCTGTTTGGATCTTTTACTCATTATATTCATTAAAAAGTCTAAAACTATCTCATCAAACTCCTTATGAATTTCCTCCCAAGATTCTTGCTTCTACCAGTATTTTGTTACTTTTTTATTTTTGAGTTGCCATGAATTTAAAAATAGAGACCTGGTCCTCATTATTGTTTCTTTCAATTATGTGACCACTTATGTTAAAGTTATGGTGTCTTGCTTCCAGTATCCATCTCTTTAATATATAACGATCGGGGATAGGACGCATTTGCTTCTTTACTACCATAATGCATAGTATATGTTTACATAATATCTCAACAGTCTCAAACTTGGCACAACTACATATAGCTTCCTCTTTAGATGCATCAAAAATAACTTTATTCCATTTTTTTCCGCTTCATCATCAAGTAATCAAACTTTATAAGTAACAATATTCAAATCCATGTCTTTAGCCAACTTGTGATGCTCACAACTATCTTTATCTCTAAACTCCTTTTGAAATACGTCAAATATATTTCTGGTATAACATTTTGCGACTTGTTTTTCAACTGGGTGTGTAGAAATCATCACATGAATCACATTCAATGTTCTAAAATCTTCATTTAATTCTACAGCACTACTGTCTGATAACGCCTTGTCGTATTGTTCAATAAAATCACTAATTGAGGTCTACGGATTTACATAGCTATCAAAATATGCATTAATACTTTCACTTATTAGTGTTGTCATACCTACAAACAATGTGGTTTTTAAGAAAAATAGGGGCCCAATGATTTTTCTTTTGGTGCATGATTGATAACTGGCTCCTATCATCGAAGTTATATTTTCCTTCATAATCTTCCACTGCTCAAATTTCTCTATTGTACTACTCTTCTTCCATGTATTGTAGTCCTCCCAAATATTTTCATGATCTCAATTCAATTCTTGGATTTGCACCATTTCATGCTTGCGAAGATGCGATTGACAAAATCGATGATGGCTTTCTGGAAAAACTATCTCAATAGCATTGCAGATAACCCCATCCTGATCTGTGATGATTGCATTAGGTGATACTCCTGACATGCATCTCAACCATTATCTGAATACCCATACAAATGTCGCCTCTTTCTCATCATCCAAATAATATAGACTGTCGATGATGGTTTACTCCAGTAAATGGAGCAAATGGGAGCTTTAGATTGTGTCCTAGAAGTCACATCAAAGACAAGGACATCACCAAACTTTATATGTGAATTTCTAGATCTTCCATAGGTCCAAAATACACTTCTAAATGTGAGATCATCATCTAATTGTATTGCCAAAAAAGAAATCAGGTTCTGATGCTTGTTTGCTTTGGAGGTGTATTACACTTGTAAGGGCCTCTCATCTAATATTATTCCTCTTTAGGTTCCTGAGGTGATCATGACATAGTTGGGGAGTAACTTTCTCTACATGATTTCTAGTTACAGCATTCACAACCCTTGAAATTGTAGAAGATTGTATACAACCTTTGACCCTTTAGATTAGTCAAGAGATCTTGGATCAGTAGTATTCGATGTAGTTGTCTATAAGAGCGATGCTTAATTACTTTATCTGGGCTACTGATTTCATGTTTCAAATGATCATTATTAAATTGTTTGACAATCCATGTGTCCTCTTTTCTACAAATTACCATCCTAGCCATGTAGTTGACTCTACTATTAGCCCTACGGACAACAGAAACTCCTGATCTCTTATAATTTACATTCGTATAACCTTCCTTGTTACAAATAAACATTCTTCGTATGATGATTTCTTTATTTTTCTTAGACCGGTCAACATGATTTTTTCTGATGACAAATCCTCTTTGCTTTGCATATTTATTATAGTAGACATAATCTTTATCCTCAGTAGAGAACTCCATCCCGCTATATGGCTGTTGAACAATGTTAATTTCATCTTCTTGAATAATATTTGTTTCAATGTCCTTGAGATCCATAATATCATGCCTTTCCTCATCAGTACGTTCATCAAATCGAGAAACATTTTCCACTAACGTGCACCAGTTCATCTGCTTCCTCGTTATCCATCTATTAAGATATATCAAACCACTCATGCATTAGCATTATGGACATTTATAATTACATAGTGAATGGAATAAAATATTTCATTAAAAAGCATAAGACATTAATAGACCAACTAGCTATTACAGAGAACTAGATTTCAAAAACATTAGTAGGCTTATAGTGATAGTCAGCATTTTATAAGTTATGCTAGACAACTAAATTTCGAATATAGTCAGACTTGTTAAAAAAAAATTGTCAGCATGTTATGAGTTAAGCTATCTTTTCAAAGTTGTTCATGCCCCCATCTCTTAAAAAGAAAAACTACCGGTGTAGATTCTTCTAGCTTCATGTAAATTATTTTGGAGATCACATATATAGGACAAATAATTATACACAATGTATTAAAATGAAATCAAAAGATTCTAGTGTTTTAAGCTTACTGACAAAAACGGTCACATTTAAGAAAACTCGAGTAGTGAAGGAACCTACGTAAAGCAATTTAAGATATGCCATTAATCAGCACTTTCTCCATTTTGGAAAAAAATATGATGAGAACACATTAGCATATGATAAAAATTAATACCATCTTAATTTTTAGTCAACCACATGAAGATCCTAATTCAATATTAAATTTGGACTAAAGTTTTCTAGGTTTCAATTAAAAATTTCTAACTAAGTTGTGTGTAGGCTTTTTTAGAAGAAAAATATCTCATACTTCTTCAATTTTTATTAGAAAAACGAGTACACATAAATAGTAGAGAAAGACCTCAAATCAGAGATCCCACCTAATCAGAAAAAATCCTTAACGAGCTAATCTCTAGACTAGAAACATAAAACTAACTGTAAATCAAATCTGAAACAGTTATTTCAGATTTTATTAAAACTAACTAAAAAATAAAATCTGAAACAGTAATTTCAGAGAAAATCCTAACTTATATCCTAAAAAATCCAACACCCCCCTCAAGTTGGTGCATAGATGTCTATCATGCCCAACTTGCTTACAACCAACTCAAAACTAGTTCTGAAGAGTCCTTTGGTGAAGACATCAGCTATTTGTTGCGTAGAAGGAACGAAAGGCATGCAAATAGCTCCACAATCAATCTTCTCCTTTATGAAGTGTCTGTCAATCTCCACATGTTTCGTGCGATCATGTTGTACTGGATTTTGTGCAATACTTATGACTGCTTTGTTGTCACAATACAACTTCATTGGCATATGTATTGGTATCTGCAACTCTTCAAGAATTCTCAACCAAAGCATCTCACAGACTCCGTTAGCCATAGCCCTATATTCTGCCTCGGCACTGCTCCTTGCTACAACATTTTGTTTCTTGCTTCGCCATGTGACCAGATTTCCCTAAACATAAGTACAATACCCTGAAGTGGATCTCCTGTCAGTAACTGAGCCAGCCCAATCTACATCTGTATATGCCTCTTAAGTTCTGCTGTGTGGTCTTCTGAAAGAGTAAGCCCTTGGCTGGTGAACTTTTTAAGTATCTAAGAATTCGATATACTGCTTCAAGGTGTTTCTCATAGGGTGAATGTATAAACTGGCTTACCAAACTTACAGCAAAAGCGATATCTGGTCGTGTGTGTGATAAGTAAATCAACTTTCCCACTAATTTTTGGTATCGAGTTGTATTTACCATATCACCTTCCTTGTCATCTCCAAGTTTCTGATTAGGATCAATTGGAGTGTCAGCTGGCCTACAATCACTCATTCCAGTCTCCTTAAGAAGATCAAGGACATATTTTCGTTGGGAGACAACAATTCCTTTCTTCGACCGAGCAACCTCCATGCCAAGGAAGTACCTCAAAGGTCCTGGATCCTTGATCTCAAATGTTGATGAGATGGAAGTCTTCAATTGATTCATCTCAAGTACATCATCTCCAGTGAGAATTATATCATATACGTACACAATTAGTATGGAAATCTTCCCATCCCGTGAATGTTTGAAAAACATCGTATGATCACCTTGCCCTTGAGAATACCCTTGACTTTTAATGAATTGAGTAAATTTCTCAAACCAAGCTCTTGGCGACTGTTTCAACCCGTATAAGGACTTCTTCAGTTTACACACCTTTGTGCCGAACTTTTCACTGAATCCTAGGGGTGCATCCATGTACACTTCTTCCTCCAAATCTTTGTTGAGAAATGCATTTTTTACATCTAACTGTTGTAGGGACTAGTCAAGATTAACTGCAAGAGACAAAAGAACTCTCACGGAGTTTAGCTTAGCAACTGGGGCGAATTTCTCCAAGTAATCAATGTCGTAGGTCTGAGTGAATCCTTTGGCTACTAGTCAAGCTTTGTACCTTTCTATAGAGCCATCAGATTTATACTTGACAGTAAACACCCATTTGCACCCTACAGTTGTCTTCCCTCTTGGTAGATCAACTAATTCCCATGTGCTATTTTTTTAAGAGCTTTCATCTCCTCGAAGACAGCCTCCTTCCACTCAGGAACTTTTAGAGCATCCTGCACAGTATTAGGAATCTCCATACAAGACAATTGTGTGGTAAAAGCACGAAAGATGGGTGGGAGATTTTCATATGACACATATTTGGACAATGGGTGTTGGGTACAAGACCTCACACTCTTTCGGATGGCAATGGGAAGGTTAGAGTCAACGCACTCTGTATTTGAACAAGCCTCGGGTTCAGAACTAACTGACTCAGAACTCGAAGATGAAGTGGACTGAACATGAGGTAAAGAATCAATGAGGACATTACCTGGAGGGTTTATGGATTCTGGGCAGTGCAAAGGATTGGAAGACCATTTCTTTTGAGTTATCCTCTGTCATGAGTAGACAATATCAAATGGTACTAATGCTGTAGTTTTTCCCCTATTTCTTCTTTATTAGTTGTTATAGGGTCATGAACATCATGAGATGGCATTACAGGATGACCTGCGTTTTCAGTATCTAAAACACTCGACCCACTTTCCCCTGGTATAATAAGGCTTGAATTTTCAGGTTGAATAATCAAAGTTTGGGAAAGATCATTTTGTGAATTTTCAGTTTGGAAAAAATCATAAAAAACCGAATCTTTATTTTGGTTCCTCCCCTGAAGATGAGGTGTGAAGTAGGGAATTAATTCAAAAAATGTAACATCCATGGTAATAAACATTTTCTTTGAAATGGGTTCAAAACATTTATATCCCTTTTGAGTTGGAGCATATCCAACAAACACACATTTTGTGGCTTGGGGTTCAAGTTTTCCTCGATCATGACTATCAATATGAACAAATGCAGTACATCCAAATATTTTTAATGGTAAAGAAGAAGAAATTCTATTTGTAGGAAAAAACTTATGAAAAACATCAAAAGGTGTTTTAAAGTTTAAGATCTTATTAGGCATTCTATTTGTGAGGTATGTAGCAGTAAGAACAGCTTCACCCAAAGATACTTAGGTATTTGATTGGTAAAAAGTAATGCCCGAGCTACTTCCAACAAGTGTTTGTTTTTTTCTTTCAGCCAAACCATTTTGTTGCAGAGTGTCAATACAAGAACTTTGATGAACAATTCCTTTTTCAAGGAAAAATTTGCCCAGAGCATTCTTGAAATATTCTCGACCATTATCACTCCGTAAAATTTGAATATCTTTTTTAAATTGCGTTTGCACCATGATGTAAAAATTTTTGAAAATTGTTTCAACTTCAGATTTTTCCTTCATCAAATAAACCCAACTTAATCTCGCGTGATCATCAATAAATGTCACAAACCATTTTTTGCCAGAATATGTAGGTGTTCTATATGGACCCCAAATATCACTGTGGATTACAGTAAATGGTGTAGTTGGTTTATACGGCTGGGGGAAAAAAGATGCACGATGATGTTTAGCAAACTGACAGACTTCACATTGAAAATAAGATGGACTTTTATTTATAAATAAATTTGGAAACAAGTATTTTAAATACTTAAAGCTAGGATGGCCTAACCTATAATGCCATAACATGATATCATTATTTTTGGAAACAGAAATAGAATTTAAGCAAGTACTTTGACATCGTCTACTCAAGTCAGATCCATCGTCAAAATAATAGAGTCCATCTTTTTCCTTAGCACTGCCAATCATCCTCCCCGTGGTTAACTCCTGAAACTCACAATAAGAAGAGTAAAAATTAGCTTGACACTGATGATCAGAAGTAATTTTACTGATTGACAATAAATTGCAAGACAAATTGGGAACATGGAGCACATCATGAAGGGTTATCAATGAAGTGAGTTTGATAGTTCCTATCTCGGCAATTACCGAGAGTGAACCATCTGCAATTTTAACCTTTTTATTGCCTGCACAAGGACTATAGGAGGAGAACAATTTAGAACAACCGGTCATATGATCAGTTGCACCAGAATCAATTATCCAAGAATGAACAGAATTAGGAACAACACCCAAAAATACAGTGACAAGAGAGTTACCCTTATGAACCAAAGAATAAGATGGAGTTAAGGACAATTTCGGAGATTGAAACAATTTATGTAGGTGCTCTAATTGCTCCTTGGTAAAAGGAACTGCATCCGAGTTGGTAGAAGGCTCCGAAGTCTCCTCAGTAGTGACTTGGTAGGCACGACCATCACGTTTGGATTTTGGCTTCCAATTCACTGGTTTGCCATGGAGCTTCCAACATGTCTCCCTCGTATGCCATGGTTTTTTGCAATGGTTGCACCATGGTTTTTTTCGCCCGTCTTTATTGAAATCAACACCTTTTGACACAAGGGCAGAGCTATCAGATTCAATGTTGAAACCAGGTTCAGTGTTGTTCATCATGATTTTTCTCCTTCACTCCTCACGTCTATCCTCAGAACTTCCCGAATAGAAGGCAATGACTTCCTGCCCAGAATGCGGCCTCGAACTTCGTCCAAACTCCGATTAAGTCCGGCTAAAAACATATAAACTCTGTCGTTTTCCTCTCTTCTTGTGGCGAGCGTAGTCATTCGAATTCTCCCAAACATCATCATAACACTGATCGAGTTCTTGCCATAATGTTACCAATTCGTTGTAATAAGTGGTAACATCCCGATCATTCTGTTTGGATTTCTAGAGTCGAGTTTTCAACTCAAAAATTTGAGAAGAATTCTCCAGGTCTGAATAAAGATCTCGAATGGCCTCCCAGACATCTCGAGCAGGAGGAAGAAATAAGTGAGGTTTTTCAATGGTAGGTTCCATGGAATTGATGAGCCAAGCAATGACAAGAGAATTTTCGGACTACCATTTTATCAGATTTGGATCACTGGCAGCAGGTTTTGAAGTTTCTCTAGTCAAATGCCCGATTTTCCCTCTGCCATCTATCGCCAACTTTATGGATTGAGCCCATTCGAGAAAGTTATGCCCGCTGAGTTTTATACCTGTGAGATAAAGGGCTGAATTCTAGGAATAATAATCAGCAGGAATAAACATGGAAGAACCGGAAGAACCGGAAGAACTGGAAGAGACAGTAGGGTTTTGAGCGCCGGTCATCGGCGACTTGTACGACATCATTATTAGTAAGAAGAAAAGAGGAAAAAAGCATTCGGCTCTGATACCATGTAGGCTTTTTTATAAGAAAAATATCTCATACTTTTTCAATTTTTATTAGAAAAACGAGTACACATAAATAGCAGAGAAAGACCTCAAATCAGAGATACCACCTAATCAGAAAAAATCCTCAACAAGCCAATCTCTAGACTAGAAAACAGAAAACTAACTATAAATCAAATCTGAAACAGTTATTTTAGATTTTATTGAAACTAACTAAAAAATAAAATCTGAAACAGTAATTTCAGAGAAAATCCTAACTTATATCCTAAAAAATCCAACATTGTGAATACAACTTTTAAATATATTTCAATTTGACCTCTCAATTATATTCCAATCTAAATTTTGAACTAGGCAAATGTTAAAATTGAGTCGACAATATTAAACAAATAAAATCTTAATCAAGGAGATAATTTTTGAATTCAAATTTTTTATCTTCAAATGTAAGTTTATAATAAATCTGAAAAATTGAAAGCAAAAAAAGAGAAATGGTTGAGGAAGGGAACTTATAGAATTTTTCGAGTCAAGTTGATGAAGAGAATGGGTTAACAGAAATTTTCTACTTGCTTAGAGAACGTGTTGAGGATATGTTGAGTGGCTCTTAAGAAGAGAGAGTAGAGAAAAAGAAAAGAAGAGGCAAGAGTCCATGTTTCTTATTAAAGGAAAGGAATAGTAGGTATTGATCACAAAAAGAGATTTTCTTATTTAGAAAATAAAATAATTCCTTGAATAGGGCACTGTTTGCATAATTATATCATGAGATTTAGGTGATCTGTTATATTTTCGCCACATCAGCGACACCCCACCTAATTAGCTAGAGTGACGCCCTAGCCCCTATATATATATATATATATATATATATATATATATATATATATATATGAGAAAAGTGGATATGCTTGGTACCAAGTGCAAACTTGGGCCTTGGTAAGAAGGTGACTCATTCTCATCTACTCATTTAAATGGTCCCTGCTTGAAAATAACCACCCCTATATTTTCCAACCCATATGCACCCATGTGAATGTGGTCCCCCGCCCTCCCTCTTTAAGTGGACGGAAATGAGTCACATCACTACCAAACACTCTTACACCAATACACTAAGAGTGTGCTTGTTACCAAGCATACCCATATTCCCCATCTCTCTCTCTCTCTCTCTCTCTGTATATACACAGGTCTCTCTCTCTCTCCCCCCCCCCCCCCCCCCCCTTTAAAAACGGGGGGGGGAGCGTTGGACTAAGGATACCAATCCTCCTTGAGAGGGACAGAGGCAGGGAGATACTGGTTGGTACCAAGGAAACCAATCATACATGTTACCAGGGATACCCCTTTTCCTCATACACACTCTCTTTCTTGTTGAGATATCTGTACTGGCTATGCTTATTAGTTTCATGTTTTACTTTTGTTAATCTTTTCCAAGTATGAGCGAATGACTTATTTGTTTTTTCCTGTACATTTATTTTCTGCTTTCATAACTAGCTTTTTAGTTAAGTTGTAGGTAACATTGTTTAAGAAAAATTTTCTGCAGCAGGGTCAGTCCAGAAATGCTCGTCGTAAAAAAGACAGGAGACAATGGCTCAAGGAATTAAAGCCTACAGATGTTCAAGTATGATGGTTTCTACTAATATCATGTTTTTTTCTCGTAGCTGAATTCAATTAATAGTACTAACTCAATTGCCTTCTAAAAATTACAGAATAGTGAAAAACAGATTTCAGCAAATGTCACTTGTGGTGAATCGACTGAGCAGCAAGAGGGAGAACAGATCATTGAACTTGAGAAAAATATTGTTCCTGTTGCAATTCGTCCAGGTCATATCCGTTTTCTTCCTTTAGGTAACCTTTAGACAACATCACATTCTCCTCAAGTTCTTTCATCACTAACATGTCTCATATTGAATGTTGCTGATGATGCTGTAATTCTTATATTGTTATGGAATTTTCGTTATCCAATTCACATGACCATCAGTTGCAGTTTATTCCTTTGTATATATGTGAGCTTTGTATGCATGTGATCTCTTGGGTTTTGTAAATCCTTGGGATTTGTAAATCATGTACAACATACATATATTCCAGAGAGTGCATTGCTGGTAAGGTTTTCTTCTTTCTTTTTGATTTTTGTATTTAACTCCAGAATGAATTCCGCATGAAGAACTAGCCTTTATGTGGAAAGAGAATCCTAGATACATCAAGTCGAATTTGCCTTTTAGAATTTTAGTGAGCTTCCTGGTTTGGCATCTTATTCAGCGTGGAACATGTTACCAGTCTAGAGGGTCGTTAGATCGCTCTTAAGATTTTCTAAACTTTTTCATCAAACCCTAATATCTTCAGCTGGTGAAGGGGATGGTTTAGATGATGATAGTGAGGTATAGTATGCAGTCTTCAAGAGGAAAAATGAATTCACTCTTCAGTTTTCATGTTTATTGAAAGGGGAAAAAGGAATCTAACATCATGCGCATGAGGTATTCAAATGAGAATAATTATTGATATATGCACTTATGAGTTTCAACAACTTATGTATGAAATAGCGCTTGCTTATTTCTAGTGATAAACTTGTTTATTATTCACTCTGATTTGCATGCAGTAAAAAGTTCTGTTCTTAAGTATGTATCGCACGCACGCACGCACGCTTGCACGCACACCCCTATTTGTCTGTGCACACGTGCGTGAGCATGCGTGCTTGTGCTTGTGTGCACATGCTTGTGTATGTGCATGTGTGCGTTCGTGCGCGCTTGTATGTGCACACATGCGCATGTGTGTGAGGCTGGGAGCGTGCATGCCCGTCTAGATGTAAAATTCTGATCCTGTCTGTTCTGTTTCTAGATGCAAAGTATTTTTAACCTTTCGTGCAAAGTTTTAAAAAAAAGTTTTAACCTTTCATGTTCCTAGAATTTGATGTGTGGTTTATAAATGTCTGTAACATAAAGTTTCAATTGAAAACGTTCTTCATGCATGCTTTAACATTGTTGCTGCATTATTTTTTGATAGATGAAGAGCAGAGCCAATGGCAACCACAGAAAAGGATGGTAAGTCTCCCTGTCTTAGTGTAAAATCTTTGAAAACCCGTAGTTAAATCCAGAATTGTGGAATGATACGGTTGAAGAAACCCAGAATATTTGGCATGAAAGACCCAGAAACAGTAGTTAAATCTGATTTTGGGTTATTCTGTCATTTTGAGAAGTATGTTAACCAAATCAAATCGTCATTGAACAATGGCAGTACCACGTAGAAGGTGCAGAAAATAATAGTAGGCACCATGATTATGAAAAATAAGATTGCTGTAATTCTAAATTATATCTGGTGTAATGCAGTCTATTTTCTCATGCATTTCTTTTGGGGCACAGCAGATTGAACCAAGTCTTCCTCAAATTTGACTTCCTTGAACTTGGTTTTTCATCTTTCAAGTATAGAAGTGGCGAATATACGGTTAAGCTTGTATGAGGCTCCTTGCTATTTAATTAGCATTAGTTCCACACAGTGGGGAGCACATGGTGTGTCAATAGATCTTTCTTTACTTTTTTGTCTTGTTGCTACATCAGTTGGCATCATTGACTACCATTTGACTTGGGAGGCTGCAATTTTGTAAACTAACCAGCATTCTTCAACATTATAATTGTGGGAGAAAACCAAAGGAACATATAACTTTGCTACAACAAGCCAAGCAATATGTTCCTCTATCATCTCACTTATCACATAATGTACAGTTAACAAGGTTTTGAAAAGTTGGAATATCCTGATATGTACTTATTGTACCATATCGGACATAATTATGCCGATCTGGTTGAGATGAAGCCAGCATATATTGCTGTAGTAGCTAATAGTGGCCAATACTGGGGAGGATCTGAGATTCGAAATATCAAAAACTTGACAAAGCTGTATTCAGAGAAATTAGAAAAGTTAATCCATGAACAGAAATCTTTCAATTGAAATTGACTTTGTTCTATATAATGATACTTCTGTTTGGAAACTGCTGAAGTGTCGATTCTCATACTAACAAAAATGAACCAAACTAAGCTCAATACTGAAATTTGAAGTGTTAATAATTACTATTCATTAGCAGTGCAAATACCTATGGGAATTTTTTTTTTAATTTTGGGTATTTCTTTTACCTAGTATGCCAATAAGATCAATGTGTTTGGGCATATTAACCACTTCAAACATTCTTACATGTTAATTTTTGTTACGCCTAAAACCTTATAGACCATTAAGCAACTCAATGTTTATAGCGTCCATTTTATCTCCACTCTTTAGAGGCGAAAATGCTCGGAATACTTGATTTTTTCTGTTTAGGTACTTCAACTATTTCCTTACTATCAAATTTAGATGCTTTCCAAATTGCATGCACGTCCATGCACATGATGTTTGTGCATAGAAAAATGGTTATGAGGTGGTAGCAGATTTTCCTAAATAAGCTGTCATCTCATACCCAGGATACCATATATGTCCTTTTGTGTGTGTGTGTGTGTGTGTGCATAAATGTGTGTGTATATTTGCATATGAAACTATTTTAGTGGCATATCCACTAAGTATCCTCGTCTTGGGTTTTTTTGGTTTTACATATTTTCCTACGCTTGTGGTTTCATGTTTGTGTTTGTACAACAGTCTCTCATGCCTCCCTCTTATTTCGTCTTCTACAATGTGTTCCAGTTTTTCTTATTCAGAATTAACAATTGTAGGCTGCACTAAGGCTTAACATGTTACTCCACAGATTGACCTGTATACGGTCTGAGCCCAGGATTCATAAAATTGGCTAGTACTTCTGAATTGCTGCATTAGTTTTTTGCTGCAATGTCCAGAAAGACTGCCTATCTTGTCCAGTTTTCATACTTTCGGCAGTTTTTTGGGTCACACATACCCATTGTGTGTGACATGTATAAATGAAATACGATAGGGTTCATTTTGTATGCAAAGAAATTTTTGTAGGTCATTTTACTATTTTAATTTCTTCTCTATTATATAAGTGAAGTCGTGAAGTACATGCAATTTTGTTTTTCTGTCCTTGTTTTGGAATGTTACTATGTCCACATAATGTCGACGTCAGAGTGTCCATGTGGTACCAGGCACTCTGTGTTCATGTCAGAGTACAATATCCAGCAAATCATAGAAAACCTGGTTAACAGATAATAGCATCTTAACTGCATTCTACTAATAATGATATGTAAGGATACATAGATAAAATTACCTGTATTGTTGAAACCAAATGTCATATAATGTTCTGATTGCAAAAGTAGAGGTTTGCTAATTTATATGCATGTGTCTGACATCTGTTGCTTCAATTATAAAATAACTCATTTTCTATATCATATTCTTGTATAAGGTCTTTTTATCTAATCTCTGCTGTGTAGTTGAACTGTATGTTTAAGTATAGTAACAATCAATATCCGTAACTCTTCATACACTGCTAACTGATCTTTTAAGTTTCTGCGCCAGGAAACTCGTCAATGGAATGGGACAACCAGCATGAAGAAGGGACAAAACTGGAGTCAGGAGAAAATGGGCGGAAACTGGAATGGTGCTAACGGTTATAAGGGGCAGCCTGCTTGGAAAGACAAGACTATGAGCAAAGGGAATGAGGATAATGGTTATAGGGGCCAAAAATGGGATAGGGAAAAGACTGTGGGCAAATGGAATGATGATAATGGTTATAGGGGACAAAAATGGGCTAGGGAAAAGAATATGAGCAAATGGAATGATGATAATGGTCATAGGGGACAAAAATGGGCTAGCGAAAGGACCGGGAGCAAATGGAATGGTCCTAATGGTTACGAAAGAGAGAAATGCACTTGGGATAACACCACTATCAAATGGAATAATGGTTATACAGAACATGCTAACAGAAAAGAGAAGTTTGTGAGCAAATGGAGTAATGCTAATCGTTGTACAGAACAGTGTAATGTACAGACTAGCAACTGGAGTGATGCTAATGATGAACAGTATAACATGAAGGCTTTATCTGAAAAAGGGATGAACAACAGTTGTCTGATAAATTTTGAAAGCCTTTTCCCTTTAACTCGCATTCCTCAGGTTGGTTTGCTGGTGCAAGAGCCCTTTTTTTCACTGTCAAATATTGGTTGAAATTAGCATAGGGGAATTTAAAGCTTTAAGGAAATACAATGACAGCTGTACTGCCGAAAAGCAAAAGAATAATGACCAAATCTTGGAAGCTAATCACTTTTTGTTCTCAAATAACAATATGCATCTTTTTCCCAAAACCTATTTTCTTTCTTTTTCCAGTCTCTTTTATGTGGGTAATTGTGTTATAGTACTGCTTATAGTTACACTACTAACTAGAGAAGAAATGCTAATATGACAATTCTTGAAAAAGAATTCCATCATTTATTTCATCATTAAAATTGGAGGAACTATTTAACAGATTTATTCTTGTAGGTCGGCGATGTGCTTGCGTATCGGTTAATTGAGATGTCATCCTCATGGTGCCCCGAAGTTTCTTCTTTTAGAGTATGATATTTATCTGGTCTATTGAGTTCCCCATCTGAGCATCTTATTACCCATTACTTAAAAAAATACTCATAGTTTATATGTGATAGCAAGTTGCTAAGTTTGTAGAGTTGAGAGGGGGGAAAAATAATGCTGGCAATTTAACTCCTCATCGTGTGGGTAATGAGAAAGCACAACTACTATGATGCCCTTCTGACTTCTGTCTATGATTGTAGGTAGGTCTAGTTACTTCATATAACTACATATCTTTGAGTATTATCCTGGTCCCTGTACCTGAACACCCTATTCACTCTCAAGCAAATTTCTCACCTTATAAAGAAGATGGCTCTTTACAGGTAAAGAAATGTTTAAAGCAGTTTCTGTTGTGCCTCATCGATGAACTAATGATAGCTTCATCGGTGAACTAATGATAGCCTGAATGTTCCAGATTCACTATCCGTCACTTGTTGATGTGCGTTTACTCAAAGCCAGTGATTCTGAAGCAACAACTTCAGATTATTCTGGAAGAGAAGTGAACACTCAACAAGCAGCTCATGCAAACAACTGGGAACTAGCAGTTGCCAAGAGCAAGCTGGATAATTCCGAAAGAGAAATGAGCAGCCAGGAACATGTCAATAACTGGGATCTATTGGCTGTCAACAGTAATGCAAAAGGTTCTGTTGTGCAACCCACAGGTATGCATTCAATCCAAGTTGCAATGGTTGGTAAATTTCACAAAGCCCTGTGAACTTTGGGGGTTTTGCATAAGAGCCCCCCGGGGGGCGGGGGGGTGGGGGGGGGGGGGGGGGGGGGGGGGGGGGGG
>BQKN01000653.1:181513-226129 GCA_022839385.1 Asparagus kiusianus | reverse complement strand
ATATAAGCAGACTTACAAGTATATACTTGTATACAATTAGTAATAAGTATATACAAGTGTGTGCGCGCGCGTGCGCGTATAAGCATACTTGAGAGAGAGAGAGAGAGAGAGAGAGAGAGAGTTATAGTTGTATGTGTATTTTTTAGATGCTTAAATTATATATATGTGCGTGTGTGTCTGTGCGCGCGCATGCGTCTGCGCAATAATAACAAAACCACATCAAATATAACACAAAATTAGCTTGGCTATTTGGTAAGCTTTAAATTTCCCATAGAGATGGCCATGGTTTGAACCTCAAAATCACCAATTAGAGATGGCCATGGTTTGAATCTCAAAATCACCAATTTTAACTATATTTTTAAAATATGTATATTATATGCACCTAGGCCCCACATCCCGGGCCGGGTACCGGCAAATCAACCTGGCCCCGGCTCGGTTTGCTAGGCTATTTCGGGGCCAGGCCTAGGTTCCGGCCCTGGCCCGGGACGTGGGCTTTTTGGACACTTAACTTTAGTTAAGCATTTTGCCTGAACTTTTGAAAAATTTTGCCCACATTTACTAGACTACTCGTGTAACTCTATATTATCCTTTTCAGGTAAGGATAGGCAAAAAGTAAAAAAAAAAAGTCTAAACTTTTTGCTCGACCTGCTAAAGTTGTTTCTGATAATCTCCAATAGTTCAAGGAAGTTTAGTATAATTTTGAAAGTGAATCAGGATTCTATGATTTATAAAGTTCTGGTGGTTTTTGTGTAAAACCTCCCAAAGTTCAGTGGGTTTTATGAAATTTACCCTAAGAAGATAGGTGGTAGTGTTGGTGCCATGCAATAAATCATAAGCCTTACTGTTAGTTTTCTTTTGTCATGTGTAGACAGTGGAAATGCAAACGGGTCTACCTGGGACCAAATCAAACAGGTCCTGAATGATAAAAGGGCACAATCGCAGAACAAGAAGGATGGCTGGGACGAATGGACCCCTAATAAGAGCACCCCCAATACTTCATGGTCGTACGAGGGCTTGAGAAGGAATGCAGCGGGGTCTACTTTTACCTATCAAAGAGGTAAAAATAATAATAACAAGCGCCCTTTTAGAAAGTAAGTCTCATGAGCACGTTTTAGAAAGTATGTGATGTTTTGGTTTGTGGTTTGTGATTTTGTTAAAATGAAGATGTGTTTACAGTAGTATCGTACTTTTAGATATTTTCAGAGGTTAAATTCATTTTCTTGTTGAAGATGATGTTATTTCCCATACTTCTGGAAAGGGAAATTGTGGTTGTGCTTGTAAAAAGTATGTTGGAATCTCTAGATGTTTTAGTTGGAGCTCTGTCAAATTGCTTAATGTATTTTAGTTTTTGATCCGCAACTTAGTCAATTGGGTTAAATAATATCAGTGTCTGACCTATCTCCTACTACCTTCAGTATGTACTCTTAACTGTTGGGACTTAAATTGACGTAGTGCAGAAGTAGTAGTTTTGGAATCCACCAAGGACAATTTTCGAATCCATGAAGAGCTTCGAATTCACGAAGTAAATATTGAAGAAAACGAAATTTTGTTAATTAAAAGTTATCCTTTTAGGGTTTACAAAACTCTACTTAAAATAAAAAAAGAAACAAGACTTTTACAAATACTCAAACTCCTATAAGGACTCAAATTTTATCAAAAATAATAAAAGAATTCCTAAAATATTAAAACTCCTAAAAATATTACTTATGATTAGGAAAGTCTACCGATCAAATTTGAGATCAAATCAAATTTGTTTCCTAATCAATACAGGCTTTTAAAATATTATAAAAATGATAAAAATCTAATAAAAATATAGATATCTCTCAAATCGTAAGGAATTTGGCGAAACGGAGGAAGCACAACGAACCTTTTGGGTGGTTTGGTTGGTTCTGTCTCGTCGAGATAGTCGATTTTTATATATAATTCGTCTAATTCCGACATACGGTTTGAAAGTTATGACGGTTTCTTTGTAGCAAGTTATTTTCGTCGATCGGGCCCGCGTTTGAGCTTGCGACTGTCCCACTTGGACATAAACATGTCTGTTGTGTGTTCTACATCAGCCCCCCTGTTTGAAAAGAGCTCGACTCCGAGCTTACACTTGCATGAACATCTGTTTCTTCTGGTGGGTAGTACTCAAACAAATCTGCAACATTAAAACTAGGAGAGATACCCAAATCTGTAGGAAGGTCAACCACATAAGCATTGTCGCTAATCTTTTTTAGTATTTTGTATGAACCATACTTCTTATTATTTAGCTTGTTGTAGGTGCCCACGGGAAAACGTTCTTTTCGCAGAAACACCATCACCATGTCTTCCTCTTCAAACACCTTCTTCCTCCTGTGTCAATCAGCATCAACATTATATTTAGCATTAGACTGTTCTATCTTCTCATTTACTTCCTGTTGGATAGCTCGTATCTTTTTAACCATATGATCTACAAGAACACTTTTTCCGGGAAGCTTGGGTTGTGGAGCAAGGTGAAGATAATGATTCGAAAGCCTTCCATGCACAATCACAAAGGGAGCCTTGCTTGTAGTTCGATTCTCCATACAGTTATAAACAAACTCAACATGTGCCAAAGCAAGATCCCACTGCTTCGGACGACCGCCAGAGATGGATTTAAGAAGGTTACTGAGAGTGCGATTTACTACTTCAGTTTGGCTATCCGTTTGAGGGTGATAAGCAGTATTGAACTTAAGAGAAGTATTGAATCGCTGTCACAAAGTCCTCCAAAGTGGAATAAGAACTTAGAATCACGATCGGATGTGATGGATTTGGGTACTCCATGAAGGCGAACTATCTCCCGAAAGAAAAGATTGACAATGTGACTAGCATCTGCAGTCTTTTTGCATGGAAAGCACGCCATCTTCAAAAACCTATCAACCACAACAAAAAATAGAATCCATACCTCGTTGGGTTCTAGGTAGTCCCAACACAAAGTCCATAGAGATATCATGCCATGGCGCATCAGGAACAGGTAAATGTGTATACAATCCCGTATTCTGAGACTGTACCTTAGCAATTTAACAGACTGGACAACGCCGCACATATTTTTCTGCTCCCTTCTTCAACTGAGGCCAGTAATATCGCTCTTCAATAGAAACAATGGTCTTGTCTCGCCCCAAGTGTCCTCCTAGCCCGCCGGCGTGAAAGTCTTGAATTAACTGCTCTCTTAGTGAACTCTGGGATATGCATAACTGATCGCCATGAAATAAATAACCATCCTGAATATGAAAGTCTTTGACTGATTTATTCTGTTTACAGTCGTTCCAAATCTCCTTAAAGTCTTCATCCTTTGCATACAACTCCTCTAGGTACTCAAATCCAATCAATTCCGCCTGCAAAGTCACCAACAAACCAGCTCTCCGACTAAGTGCATCTGCAACCTTATTTTGCTGCCCGGATTTGTGCTTCAAAACAAAGGTGAAACGCTGCAAGTATGCGATCCAACGAGCATGCATAAGATTGATGGTAGTCTGATTATTAAGGGACTTCAAAGCCTGATGGTCAGTATTAAGCAGAAACTCCCGCGATATCAAATTGTGCTTCAAATGCTTCAAAGATTGAACTATGTCATATAACTCTAGCTCATATGCGGTCCACTTCTGCCGAGCTTCGCTGAGTTTCTCGCTGTAAAAAGCAACTGGATGTCCTTCTTGAGATAGAACACCACCAATTCCTACGATGGATGCATCACAATCAACTTCAAACACCTTTTGAAAGTCTGGAAGTGTAAGTACTGGTGCGGTGGATAATTTCTCCTTGATTAATACAAATATACGACCCGCTTCTACTCCCCAATTAAACTTGCCTTTCTTTATGCATTCGGTGATAGGAGCTACAATACTGCTGAAATTTCTGAAAAATCTCCTAAAGAACGTTGCTAGTCCATGAAAACTACGAACCTCACTGACAGTCTTTGGTGTAGGCCAATCTAGAATAGCACGCACCTTCTCTTCATTAACATGGATGCTCTCTGCACTAGGCTCAAAAGCAGCCAAGGTCGGATCTCTCGGCCAGCTGAGAGGACAAGCTACTTTCCGACCAAGGGTCATCTTGGCCGACTCGAAGTACGGGATCAGTCGCCCATTCGCAATTAAGACGACTCCTCGAGCAGATAACTCGACCAGGCGACTCGACCATATGCTCTACCCAAGGATCGACAAAGCCTAGGAATACAATGCTACTGGTCTTAAAGTTACGCTTCTTCAGATTGATGTGCAACTTGTTCTCCTGCAAACTTGTTAGTACCTCCCTCATGGTCCAGATGTGCAGTCTCACTTTGGCTATAAATCAGGATATCATCGAAGTAAACTACAATGAACTTGCCGATAAAGGGCTTTAATACCTGATTCATCAAACGCATGAAAGTGCTAGGAGCATTAGAAAGGCCAAAAGGCATGACTAACCATTCATACATCCATTCTTTTGTCTTAAAAGCAGTCTTCCATTCATCTCCTTCTCTAATCCGAATCTGATGATACCCACTCTTGAGAGCTATCTTGGAGAACACTTTTGATCCAGACAACATATCTGACATGTCTTCCAGCTGTGGGATAGGAAATCGATACTTCACGGTGATCTTGTTAATAGCCCTACTGTCCATACACACGCGCCACTCTCCGTTCTTCTTCGGGACTAGTAACGCTGGCACGGTACACAGACTCATGCTAGGTCGTATAAGGCCTTTCTGGACGAGGTCATCCACCTGCTTCTGCAAAACCTGTCACGCCCCGCTTTCCAAAATACCGGGGAATTAGAATATTAACAAGCCCGTGACGTATTAGACTAAGGAGAAATAAGTACTAGACCATTTCTACTCAATCTAATACGCTAAATGTCAAGCAATATACAACAAGAAGTCACATGTCCCCGATCATAATTAGCAAGAATATAATAAACAACTCAGAATAAAAGGCATATCACAAATGGAATAATATCCGAGACACAAAGTTTGGGTCAAACATACCCTTATTACAAACAGTCCAACAAAATATAAAAATACATAGTCCAACAGAAATAGAAAGGAAGTACTACAAAAATAAACTAAGTCCATCAACTGACTAAAATAGGTAACTAAGCTTCGGTTCTTCTACTCGGTCTGCAAAGCACTCCTGCTGAGAATTCTCCGGCTCCTATACGACTCCGAACTGAATCTGTCTATCATCTAGATCTGATGTACAACCCGAGAGAACAAGAGTACGTCAGCGTGCATGGCACACGGTAAGATCCCATAAGGGAGAATAGAAACGGACGAACGACCAATGCAATAACAATGATAATAAGTAGAAACATGCAGCTAGAATATTAACAAGCTAGATGCAATCCACCACTAGAGTATAACAATCAAAAGAATCCATGAACATCCGAGTAACAAGGTCATACAACTAGATGAAATCAATACTTAAAATTCTACAACACGAGACGTAGTACGTCGAGCGAAATAATCCAAACAAGGAAACCCTCATGTATATACCATATGTCTCAAATTGTAGATAATCAAGTATTAATCTCAATCTATGTATGAAAGAATTATAATTAGTCCACATCTCATAAGAATCCATAATCATCTAAGTAACGAGATCATGTAACTAACCATCCTATAATAGCTCATTGGTCCACATCTCACACAAGGTCAACGTTCATATACTCAGATAACTTACTGTTCAAAAATCCTCTATGTGCATCCAATGCCGCTACACGATATCGGTCAGAGGACTACACGCAATCCGATTTCGGCCTGGTCCAAACTCAAGGAAACTCAGGTGACTACACGATTTTCACTTTGGCCCAACAAACCAACCCCAATGACTACACGATTTTCAATGATGTGGGTTTGGAAGATATATCAATAGCCACATCCGATCACATGAGCCAAGACTTTCCTATCCTAACTTTCCTTGTTTCTCTAAGTCAACAAACACGACTTATACTAGATCTCGGGTTCACCACCTAAATTTAGTCAACGGACCCATACATATCACTAAGTCTTGTTCATGACGCGCAAAGCCACTAAGTCATGAACTACTAATGGTTCTCAATCACAATAATAAAATAATAATAAAATACAACCAATCTTGTGCAACGATATCATGACATGTCAAATATATTAAAATAAAAATCGTAAAACATGAACAATAATTATGAACAGTATGGTGTGTGTGTACAGTGGCTATGAACACTGTGATATACTATTTGATGATAATGACTATTACTACTTTATGAAATTGCTGTTATTAATAGTATGCGTTATATAAGAGTATGTTATGTAGCTACGAAACTAAATGCTGCTAAATAAGAACAAAACTACTAAATGTGATACGTAATGGAACAATTATGCCCTGTGAATGACTAAAACACTGAAATAAAAAAACGATAATTTGCAAGAAGTGAGATCTTGCCTACGAGTTCTTGTCGAACGTATCGACGTGGGCGTACGAGTCTGCGAGTGAGACGGCAACGTGAGATGGCAGCGAGCGTCGGCGAGAGGAGATGACTGCGACGGATCTGTCGGTTGAGGGGGCAGAGACAAGTGGCTGTGCGCTGCGTCGGTAGCACGGATTTGACCTCAGGCATCGGCGGAGGCTGCAGCAGCGAGGGTGGAGGTGGTTCAGGGGGTGGCGGAAGAGAGGGGGATGCGGGACGGGATCAGCGGGCTGAGCGGACTGCGGAGGCTGTCGGGGCTGCGGGCTAGCGTGGGGGAGGCGGCTATCAAAGGTTGGGGTGCTGGCGAGCAGAGGAGGATAGGGGACTGCAAGGGAAGGGCTATCAGTGTGGGCTGTCGGGCTACGCTCAGTTGGGGTGGCGCGGGTAGAGGGGAGGCGAGCGACTGAGGGGTGCGGTTAGAGGAGGGGGTGGTGAAAGCCGAGGTTGATCGGAGGATATGGGGAGGAGGAGCAGATGGAGGAGAGGAGGCGGCTGAGGGCGGTGCTCAGGGCCGAGGAGGCGGTTGAGGCGGTTGAGGGCAGTGCTCAGGGCTAAGGCGTGGATCTGGGCGAGAGAGAGAGAGAGAGAGAGAGAGAGAGAGAGCAGTTGCGTGGGGGTACGTGAGAGAGAGAGAGAAGGGAGGGTATTTATAGGTTAGGATTAGGGTTAGGGTTATAATTAAGACATAATTAAGAAATTAGATTAAGGAAAATAGAATAATTAGGAAAAATATTCACAAGTAATACGTAACAATAATAATAACATAACAAATATTAATGTAAAAGTTTTCACTGCATCAAGTAAGTTTATAATTATCAAAATCGTTTAAATTAATATAAAATTAGATTTTTAAATCGTAGAAAATTCTAGAAAATCGAGAAAATATAAATAGTCTTTTACAAATAATAATTAATTATTTTAAAATACTAAAAAAATTATTTTAACTAGTATCGAAAATTCATGGTCATTACATTCTACACCCTTTAAAACAAATTCTTCCCTCGAAATTAAAACAAGGACAAAATATAAAATGAGAGACTCAATTCAACTCATGTAAGGAAAATTCAAAATATGCTGCATATCCATAAATAAGGGAAAGTCATACAAGAACGATACAAAATAAGATATAAGACATGACAGCTAAGATTTAGGAAATAGATGAGGGTGTCGCTGTCGCATCTCAGACTTAGTTTCCCAAGTTGACTCTCCAGGAGAATGTGAGTGCCACATAAGACGAACAAGCGGAACGGTCTTGTTCCGGAGGGTTTTCTCCCTTCGGTCCAAAATCGCTACAGATTGCTTCTTATATGTCAAATCAGGTCGCACCTCAATCTCTGAGAAATCTACGATATGACTCGGATCTCTGACGTACTTTCGCAACTGAGAAACGTTGAATACATTACGCACTCCAGCCATGGCGGGTGGTAATGCAAGTCGGTACGCCACTTTTCCAACTCTTTCTAATACGTCGAAAGGTCCCACATATCGTGGACTCAACTTCCCACGCCTTCCAAAGCGAATGGTGCCTCAGTTGGGGGAAATCTTTAGGAACACATGATCTCCTAGCTGAAACTCCAAGTGCCGGCGATTTGCATCCACCCAATGCTTGAATCTGTCCTACGCTATGCGAAGTCATTCCCGAATGATCCTGACAGCATCAATTGACTTGTCAATCAACTTCGGCCCAGAAATCTCTCGCTCACCAACATCGTCCCAACTCAAAGGAGCGTGACACTTCCTCCCATATAATGCCGCGAAAGGGGCTATTCCAATGCTAGCCTAGAAGCTATTGTTGTATGCAAACTCTACCAAATGCAAGTGATCTTCCCACGACCCTTGAAAGTCAAGCATACAAGCTCTAAGCATATCCTCCAAAATCTAAATGGTCCTCTCCGACTGTCCATCGGTCTGAGGATGATAAGCTGTGCTGAAACTGAGACTGGTCCTAAGACTCGCCTGCAAACTCTTCCAGAACTCTGAAGTAAATCAGGTATCACGATCCAAGACGATGCACACTGGAACTCCGTGCAATCACACGACCTCCTGCAATACTAGAGATTTACTAACACTCTTAGGAAAGAAACTCATTGAAATATATAGAGATAAATATTTTACCTCCATGTATCTCTGAGCAAGATGCTCCATCGACTATCCCACTCGGAAAGGAATGAGATGAGCCGATTTGGTTAATCGATCTACGATCATCCAAACATCATCATTCTGTCTAGTGCTCCGAGATAAGCCAGTAACAAAGTCCGGTGACATGTTGCCACTTCCATTCTGAAATATGCAATGGCTACAAAAGACCTGCGATGCGCTGATGCTCCGCCTTCACCTGCTGACATACAAGGCACTTAGTCACACTACGAGCCACATCTCTCTTCATACCACGCTACCAAAAGTTCAGCTTCAGATCCTTGTACATCTTCGTGCCTCCAGGGTGAATAGAGTACGGTGAGCTGTGAGCTTCTTGCAATATCTCCTCTCGAACATCTCCATCTAGTACGTAGATACGACGCCCAAATCATAAGGACCCGTCATCATGAACAACAAATTCCGGTCGAAGACCAGCCGCTGCTAACTCTTTATACTTCTGAAGAAATGAGTCACCTGCTTGTGCAGCCTTGATTCGCTCGACTAATGTCGATTGAATTTAAAGATTCATCAAAGAAGCGGTGACTCCTGGAAGAAGAATTTCTATACTCATATCCCTCACTTCCTGTTGAAGTCTTCACTGAGCTGTGAGGGTCATGATCGTCGGCAAACGGCTCAAAGCATCTGGTACTATATTGACCTTGCCAGGGTAGTACTAAAGATCAATGTTATAATCTGCCATCATCTCTAACCATCGACGCTGCCTCATGTTGAACTCCTTCTGAGTAAATAGGTACTTCAAGCTCTTGCGGTCAGTGAACACCTTCACTTGCTCTCCTAATAATAATGTCTCCAAAGCTTAAGAGAAAAAATCACAGCTGCTAACTCCAGGTCGTGGGTAGGGTAATTCTGTTCATGCTTCTTCAATTGACGAGATGCATACGCTACCACATGATCATTCTGCTGGAGAACACATCCCAATCCTCTCCCAGATACGTCGCAAAACACCTCAAAGTTTCCACTCTTATTTGGTACCGTCAAGATCGTGCCGAGATCAGTCGAGACTTTAACTCCTCGAACGCCTGCTTACAAGCGTCGGACTAGACAAACTTAATATCCTTCCTCGTAAGTCGCATCATCGGCTCCGCAATCTTCGAGAAATCCTTGATGAAGCGTTGGTAGTATCCAACTAATCCCAGTAAGATCTTAATGTCAGACACCGCCTTAGGGGTAGGCCAATCCTTAATAGCAGCTACTTTCTTTGAGTCCACAGATACGCCGTCTCCTATCACCACATGTCCTAGAAATACAATGCGATCTAGCCAGAACTAGCACTTACTTTACTTGGCAAATAGCCGATGCTCTCTCAAAGTCTTCAACACGTACTATAAATGCTCTGCATGCTCCGCTTCACTCTTAGAGTACACCAGGATATCATCAATAAAGATTTCTACAAAGTTGTCCAGCACATCATAGAATACCAGATTCATCAGGTTCATGAATGTCACCGGCACATTAGTCACACCAAACGACATCACTAAGAACTCATAATGTCCATATCTCATCCGGAACACAGTCTTAGGAATATCAGAATCTTTAACCTTCACCTGGTGATATCCACTCCGTAGATCGAGCTTAGAAAATACTCTCGATCCTCCCAATTGGTCGAAGATATCATCAATACGGGGAAGTGGATACTTATTTTTCACTGTCATAGCATTCAACTCCTGGTAGTCGATGCACATCCGTTTGGATCCATCCTTCTTACCACAAGCAACACAGGTGCTCCACATGTCGATACACTTGGTCGTATCAAGCCTCTCTGCATAAGAGCATCTAACTGAGTTCGAAGCTCGGCCAACTCAGTCGAGGCATACGATAAGGGGTCTTGGAGATCGGAGCAGTTCCAAGCTTCAATTCTATAGAAAACTCAATTGCTCGATCCGGTGGCAACCCGTAAATGTCATCGGGAAATACATCTTCAAATTCCCAAACTACAATTGTCTTCTCGGGTTCCACCTGCATGGAAACAAACATTCCCTTCTTCTGTTTATCTCTGTACTCTACCGGTCCAGTCGATGTACTGCCACTAAGGAATTCAAATCTCGGGTGATCCCGTATCTCAAATACTACACTCCGACGATGACAATCAATGGTGGCAAAGAATGTCCCCAACCAATCCATCCTAAATTCAACATCAAAACTCGACAAATCAATCACTATGAAATCTGCAAAGAGCTCTCTCCCGCTGATGACCACTAGGCATGCTTCATAACCACTGGATGCTACTAAAACACCACTGCCAGTATTGATATTCTAGCCTATAGTCAGAGGAGTTATAGGAAGAGAGTGAGTACTCGCAAATCGACGTGACAAGAAACAATAGGAAGCTCCAGGTGTTGGCCTTCTTGTTTTGATGATGTTTAACAAACAATTTACCACTAATGTTGTTTGTCTAGTATTTGTATCTTCTTATTTATTATAGACAAATAACGTAGTTGGAGGTTGGATGGAATAGAGCTTCAACGATGATATCCAATGGAGGTTGGCGGAATTGTGGAGAGAAGCCTACGCTATTCAAAGTTAAAGATCAAGTTCAAGCTTCATCCGCATAGTGTACCAAGTCAAGCTTATTAAAGATCAAGATCGGCTTGGGTAATCTAGTTTAGGTTTTATATTATGTGTGTTAAGTACCTTAAGCTCAATATCATATACACACACGTATTTGGTTTCTATGTATATATATAGTTATATATATACATGCATGTTTTTGGGTTTTCATGCTTTGGACACACTTGCAAAATACATGTGTTTTCATAAATAGAAATTCAATTTGAGAAATTCTTTTTCTAACATGTTTGTTTTTATGTTTATAAATATTTCGCAAAGTTTCATCAAGTTTGGAATTGATTTGTTATGTTTAATGGAATTTACAAAATCATATTTTTGTTCGTGCACATGTTCGTGCATGTTTTACCAAATAGATGAGTTTTCATAAATGGGAAGTAGTATTCAAGAAATTCTTTCTTTGACATGTTTATCTATATGTTTAGAAACTTTTCTCAAAATTTTATTATTTTTAGAGTTGATTTACTGTGCCCAATTGATTTTACAAAATCGTATATGTTAACAGTTTTTCAAAATTGTAAATTTGTGTTCAAATATTTATTTCTCTTAACTGGGAAAATATTTTTCAGAAATTCTTTCTCTGACATGTTATTCTACATGTCTTGAACATTCCTACAAAATTTTATAATTTTTGGAGTTCATTTACTATTTTAAATTAATTTTTCAAAACAGCTGCGTACTGCTACAGTAACTCCGGTCGACCGGAAATGTCTCTGGACGTTACTCAGCTTTGCATTTGGCTCCCGGTCGACCGTACCGGTCGACCGAAGTTACTGTAGCAGCCGACCATTGCTACAGTAATGGCTAGTTCTGTTTTTTATTTATTTTAATGTTTTAGGGGTGTTTTTATTGGTTTTTGGGTTGTTTCATGAGCCAATATATACCCCATGCCCTCATACCTCTAAGACAATCTAAGAGAATGTTTTAGAAAGAGTTTAACAAGGGTTTAAACTTGTTTAAGTATTGTTTAAGTTTGTTTAAGAAGCTTTTAAGCATTTGAGTGTTTGGGTTTGTGAAATCAACTTCACAAGAGCTTGAGGAGTTCTTCTATTGGTGCTTGAGCATTCAACCTTTCCTCCTTCAATCTCTTGATCTATTTGAGAAGTCTTCTAAACTCTATTTCTTGCTCTTTTTATATATTTGATTATCATTGTTATTAAGCTAGAATTATATTGAGTTTAGTTTTGATTTATTTAATCTCATTGTTACACACACCCACATTGAGCTTTTAGTATTTACATACATAGTATAGTTGGGTGGTGAGAGATTGTAACTTTGAGTTGTGCTTATTTGAGTTCTCATCTATTGTAGAGAACAAATTTATATTTGTTACATTAAGTGTGTTGTGAAGTTTTCGGTGAACTAGAAAACCGTATTGTGAGGGTGGAGTGTAGCCACATTGTGAGAGTGTATAGTGGAGATCTCCTCGAGGTGAGGAGCGGAGACGTAGGTCGTGGGGACCGAACTCCGTGAGAGAAATTGTGAGGTGTAAACGTTATTCGAGTGAACGTAGAAAATCCGGTTGTGATAGTAGATTCTCCCCGGGAGTGGGGAGCGGAGACGTAGGACGGAAGGTCCGAACTCCGTGATCATCTTTGTGTGTTTGTGATTGTCTTGGCGTCTCACTTGTGCTTATTGTTCATATCATTCTTGTCGCCATTATCTATTGTTCACATTGTCCACTATCTTGTTTATCTTGTTTATGTTTATATCACCCTTAGTTTATATATCATTGCATATATATTTCATCATATAGGATATATCACTTTGTGCATATTGCTTATCCTAGCTTATATAGTTGTTATATTTCATACTTGCTAGGATAACTTATTAATTAATTTTAATTGGCATATAATCGGATTAGATTAGCATAAGATCCTAATCACCCCCCTCTAGGGTCTAACACCAGGGTCAAAGAGTGATAAAGTAGGAATGGAAGAAACAAGAACCTTACCTATTAAAAGAGGAGGTAATGTAGTTAAACTTAGCACTCATAAACAAATCCTATCATGATATCATCAGGTAATGCTAATAAGGAAAAAAATTCATATGCAAGTAAAACTAATAATGAATAGTTCTTACCAGTGATAACCTGGTCGTTCGCCTCAGCTTCCACAGCTGACATCATAAATGTCTGATGTGGTGGTTGCTGCCTTCACGCTTCCTGATAAACCTACTGCTATAGAGGAAGAGGCCCTGCTCGAGGATAGGGTCTGTACTAAGCCGGAGCTGCTAGGATAGGTCGAGGTGGAGCTGGAAGAGCTACCTGAACTGGAAGAGGGGGCAAGCGGGCCTGCTATCGCTACAGACAGTCCTGATTGATATGGTCGGGGGATCCACAGGTGTAGCACAGACGAAGACGCTTGCGACACTCCTACTGTGTATGCCCAGGGTAGCCACAATAGGAACACTTCACCGAAGGCTGGCCGCGAGTCTGCACTCCAGGATGCTGATAGAGGTGAGCCTGAGGAAGTGGCTGACGTTGAGAAAACTGCTAACTCTGCGGAGCCTGCTGCTACCTCGGAGGGGGATGCTCGACATTTCGGGCTGGGGCTACTGGTGTTCTACTCTGAACTACATGTGGATTTTTAGGTTCCTTCTGAACACTCTCAATCTCGCGCGCTACATCCAATACGGCATCATGAGTCATAAGTGCTCTACCAGCCAGAGCCAATCTGATATACTTATCCAGACCCTTTTGGAACTGATGCCTCCTGATAGCAGGGTCGGTGACCAGGTGAGGAGTGTATCGACTAAGGGAGGAGAACTCAGCTTCGTACTCATCAACCGATCGACCTACCTGCTTGAGCTCGACAAATCTACGCAGAAGTTCATCCCGAGCTGACTGAGAAAAATACTTCCTGTTGAAGCGCTCCGTGAACGTCTCCCACGTGATTGACCTCTCAAGATGGGTCTTCTCAGCAATCCACCAGATCCGAGCCGTATCCGTGAGCTGGACATCCATAAGATCCACCCATTCTGCAGGGGCAATACGGGTCACCGTGAGGATAGTCTCGGTAATCTTAAGGAACTCTTCTGCTGCTAGAGGTCCTTCGGCACCAGAGAAAGAAGAAGGCCGCATATTACAAAACTCCCTAACACCAAGCTCTAAGCGAGCGAGATGCTGGTGCTGAGGCTCCCGCTGCAAGTGCCCAGCCAAGAACTGCTGTTTCGCTACCAATCCATGAATCATCTTTAAAAGCTGGTGTGGTTCCATTTTAGGAGGCGGTTCACTACTACCGGGCTGGCTACTATTACCACACGTAATCGCCATGGTTCTGAAGGAAAGCGAGGATCAAAGGGAAAACCAAGGTCAAAAATAAAAACTAAAATTGAGAAAAATAGAAACTAAAACATAGTTAGTAAGAAAATAGAATAAGGGCATAAGTGTAGTCTCACGGATGAAATATAATATGCATCTAAGTTGTTCGTTATATTCTCACTGGTAGGAACTCAGGACCGTGACCTGCATGAGCCACCATAAAAACATGTCACGCCCCGCTGTAGGCAATAAAAATTGCCTTTAATCCTTATCAGAGAAGGTCAGAACAAAACGGCTAAAACCTCACCCGAAATAACAAAAAGGGGAAAAATGCTGATATCTCTCAAACTGGAAGGAATTTGGCGAAACGGAGGAAGCAAACCAAAGCCTTTGGCTAGGTTCGGATGGCTCCATCTCATCAAGATAGGTGATTTTCATATATAATTCGTCCAATTCTGACTTACGGTTTGAAAGTTACGGCCTATTCTTCGATCCATGCTCAGGAGCTCACCTAACGGCTTGAAGCTCGCCTGCAGACCCAGCTCGCTTGCAAGCTTGCCTGTAGACCCAAGTCTGCCTATAGACCCAAGATCGCATGAAGACCCAACTCGCCTGCAAGCTCGCCTGCAGATCCAAGTCTGCCTGTAGTCCCAAGATCGCCTGCAGAACCAACTCGCCTGCAAGCTCGCCTACAGACCTAAGTCTGCCTGCAGTCCCAAGATCGCCTGCAGACCCAACTCACCTGCAAGCTCGCCTACAGACCCAAGTCTGCCTGCAGTCCCAAGCTCGCCTGCAGACCCAACTCGCCTGCAAGCTCGCCTGCAGACCCAAGTGTGCCTGCAGTCCCAAGCTCACCTGCAGACCCAACTCGTCTGCAAGCTCGTCTGCAGACCCAAGTCTGTCTGTAGTCCCAAGTCCGCCTGCAGACCCAAGTCCGCCTGCAGACCCAAGTCCGCCTGCAGACTCGCCAGCTCACCGTCAACTACCCACTTAGAGTATGGGAACAGTCGCATCAGTGGTCAGATCCCCTGTTTCAAGGGAGGAAGCATGGTGTTCCTCACTCAGGTACTAGGTACAGCCAGGGATGACTACAAGAATAGGGCGGCTGGCTCCCTCACCTCTACTAGTGGTCAAATCCCACAAATCAAGGGATGGCCCATGCCATCCCTTACCTATTTAAAGCCACTTTCAGCCAATGTGAATGGGGGATTAGCTGCTGCTTGCTTGGCTGGCTAATCTCCCAAAGGTCGAACCTTGGTTCATTTGCTAAAGGCTCCCTTATTTGAAGAGACTCGTCTGAACTCTCAGACTTGAGGCTCTCGGGTAGACTCGAACCCACTTACATCGGACCTTCTACTACATACTGAAGCTCCAGCAACAACTTCGATCGGATCGTCCAAGGGAAGCAAACTCGATGCGAGAACCGAAGGAGGCGTCCTATCGCTACCGAAGACCCCACGTTAAACAAGGAGGGCCTTCCCTCCGCTTTTGTTGTAATTTTGATTCATTAGTTTGTAATAAGCTATTCTTATAAATACAAACGAAATCCCCTATTTTTGGGAGATTAAAATTTACACCTACAGAAGATGGCGATCACAGCGGGAGAATCCGTTCATTTAGATGAATTGGTGGTGGCGCAGTTTGACGAAGTTGCTGCAGTGACTACTGTTGAGTCCCTTGTGATCAAGTTCGAGGGGTACTTGCAATCATCCTCCGCTAGCGGCAATGCATCTCGCAAGTGCGGCAGAGTCGTGTGTGTGGCCCAGCCCCGAGTGGCTGAGGCAACCAAGCCTGAAGAATCTACCCAAGCTGTGGCAGGGGCTTCTTTCCCCCCCAAACCAGTTGAGGCCGAGCCGAAAGCCAAGGATGCAAGTCCAAAGGCTGCTGAATAGGTCGTTGAATGATCCTCGCAGGCCCTTGTGCAAGAGGAAATAACCTTTCGTATCGACGCAGATCACGCCTTCGCCGTCGGCATGAACGCTCCTCTTTCAAAAAGAGCCAAACAAAGGCGACGAAAAGCTCTTGCCCGTCTGGAGGCCCAATCCCTCGTCTCCTGTGACGACCTGAATTACTATTTAGGCCTGAGAAGAGCCAAACAAGTGAGCCAGGTTCCCAGTTTGGACGAACCGCTCAAATCAGGCGAGCCCGACAGTTCAGGCGAGCTCCACTTCATGAGCTATGTTCCCAATTTTGGCGAACCGCTCAAATCGGGCGAGCCCAAAAGTTTAGGTGAGCCCCACTTCATGAGCCAGGTTCCTAATTTTAGCGAACCGCTCAAATCGGGCGAGCCCAACAGTTTAGGCGAGCCCCACTTCATGAGCCAGATTCCCAATTTTGACGAACCGCTCAAATCGGGTAAGCCCAACAGTTTAGGTGAGCCCTACTTCATGAGCCAGGTTCCTAATTTTGGCGAACCGCTCAAATCGGGCGAGCCCAACAGTTTAGGCGAGCCCCACTTCATGAGCCAGGTTCCCAGTTATAGCGAACCGCTCAAATCAGGCGAGCCTAATGGTTTAGGCAAGCCCCACTCTGTGAGCAAGGAGCTTAATTTTGGCGAACCAAGCACATCTGGCGAACTCTGCAGATCAAGAGGACTTCACCAAGCTCACCTGACGGACCAAGTTCGCCAGAAAGGCAAAGCAGCAGTTCGCCAGACAGGTGCACTGTACCTATCTCGCCTGACGGGTGAGCCTCGCCAGCCTGAACCTCGCCAACACACTCGCGCCCAAACGGGGGTGGCCACTCCATTCGCCTACACGCGCCTGACATCCGTCTCTGACAATGACGACGACGATTGCTCGGTAGTGGCAACGTCGCAGACTTTTAGCGTAGTTCAGGGTAGGCACACGAGCGTGCACATGACCGACATCCCTGACGAGATATCCAGGAGATTCGATGAGCAACAAGCAACCATCAACTCCCTGAAGGAGATGTTGGAGCAGCTTCTGACCGAGAAGAAGAAGAAAGAGAAGACTTCGCGGACTTCACGGACCTCGCAGCACAAAGAGCGGGTGCCTACTCCTTCTTGCACGCCTTCTGACTCTTCATCTGAGTCATCTGGAGGAGCATCATCTTCGGATCATAATCCAAGAGACAAAAGGCTCGACGAGTTCCAGAGTCAACTCGACGCCTTGAAGCTCCAAAAGCATGTGAACAAGCTGGGGGTTATCAGACCGTATCCAATTGAATGGGATACGGTCTCCTACCCAGCAAAGTTCGAGCCACTGGACTTTCTGCTATTCAATGGCAAGGGTTCTCCTACCCAGCACATTTACTACTTCCAGGCACAAACTAGACACATAGTGGGAAACGACCCCATTATGACGCGACTGTTCATTGGTACCCTCAAGGGGGTCGCTTTTGAATGGTTTCGCAGATTGGAGCCTGGGTTCATCACCTGCTGGAAGGACATGGAACGGCTCTTCATGGCCAGATTCTTCGATGATGACGAAGAAATATCTATGGCCACCCTGCTAACTGTAAAGTAGGAGAAGACAGAGTCTGTAAGCGACTTTGTCAAGAGGTTCAGGAATCGATCATTGCATACATGTGATCAAGTTTCTAAGGCCACTCTCATTGAGATGTACCGGAACAATCTCTCCATCGACATCCTGTCCAACATGGGCGCTGTCATAGCTCGCTCATGGAAAGACTTAATCCGCCAAGGAGAACAAGTCGAGAGCATACTTAAGCGTATGGATGATGAAGAGCCATGTGGATCTAAAGGAGGTGATGACCAAAGCAATTTCACTTTGGTAGTGGAAACCACTTCCCCATCCAAACCCTCTCCAAAACAGAGGGACGCTGCTTCAGCACAAGAAGCCCACGATAGCATCAACCAAACTCGCCAACTCGGACTCGGATTACGGGGCCGACTGTGAAGACTTGGTTACTTTTGGCCAAAGATGATCGGTGACGCTTGTAGGCGTCAATCGTCGGAGAACCTGCCTCCGACGACAGCCTCATACCCATTCGTAGTAGGGATGCTCTACTAGAAAGGACAACATGTCGGCAGAGGATTTGATCTTTACAACTCCCACCCGGTCAAACCTTCCTATAGTTAGGACCAAATCTAACTATCAAGTTAACTGTTACCTCTGATAGTCATTTCTCCATCAGTCTCATTCAACTGGACGATGTATCTTTTAAAAACTATCAAGTTAGCTGTTATCTCTGTATAGTCTCTTCCAAATTTCCCCCGTCTATCCTCTCTAATAGGATGATGGGACCACTCTCACTGTCAAGTTAACACTTACCTCTGATAAAATCAACTTACCAATCCTCTTCAATAGGATGGTAGGTCCTCAAAGTCGCTCCAATCGTGATAATTCCTATCAGGTTAACGATCACCTCTGATAGTCGATACCGTCATTCCTACAAATGGCGTTGTCCGATTAGTCGTCATACTCATACGTCCCTGAACGACCTGATCCATTCCGAGCGTTCTAATATCCTTAGAGCAATCGATGGGTAGTAGCCTACCATGCGATGGCTCCTATAACAATCAATCGTCATACTCATACATCCCTGAATGATTTGATTCCCCCAACCCTGTCCTTCTCGCAAAAGACGTTGTTGGTTGATAATGGCCTACCAAGCGAATTGCCTTTATCCAAATAGTAGCCTACCATGCGATGTGCCGCTATATCAGGGTTCGTCTTTGCCCCAAGAGAAGACAAATTTGGGTTCGTCTTTGCCCCAAGAAAAGACAAACCAGGGTTCGTCTTAGCCCCAAGAGAAGACAAGCTTCTCCCCCCGAGACTCCAACAGGTATACGAGTATAAACTGTTCCTTACTTTGATGGGAAGTTTATAGAGAAAACTCCTAAGGATAACCCGCCATACTCCGACTGGTGCATGAGTCTAAACTGCCCCCTTATACTCCGACTGATGCATGAGTCTAAACTGCCCCCTTATACTCCGACTGATGCATGAGTCTAAACTGCCCCTATATACTCCGACTGGTGCATGAGTCTAAACTACCCCCTTATACTCCTACTGGTGCAAGAGTCTAAACTTCCTCCTTATACTCCCACTGGTGCAAGAGTATAAACTGCTCCTTTCCTCCAACCGGTGCACGAGGCTAAACTGCTCCTTTACTCCAACGGGTGCATGAGTCTAAACTGCTCCTACCCTCCGACTGGTATACGAGGTTAAACTGCTCCCTACGCTCTTAATCCAAACGCCTCGAAAGGCTAAGGATAGAGGAGAAATTTTAGCATTGAGCCTAAGAGAAATTCCTCGACAACTTACCATGCTAAGGGCAAGAGCATGGGTAGTCCAACTTAAACGGTAGTTGGTAAAGACAAATCAAGTCCGTTGATAGCTGAGGGTTTGCTCAAAATCCTAGAAGGCGATCATCAGCTGCGAGTGAAGAGGTCAACTTCACCGACCTTGTTGGAGGGCTCCTCAATCCATCTGAGCAGGGATCACTTTATGGGTCTTCATATCCAAAGTGTTCCAGACCCCATGCGGCCTGATTCAGGTCTAAAAACTTTGGAGGGGATTTTGTAGGCAATAAAAATTACCTTTAATCCTTATCAGAGAAGTTCAGAACAAAACGGCTAAAACCTCGCCCGAAATAGCAAAAAGGGGAAAAACGCTGATATCTCTCAAACCGGAAGGAATTTGGTAAAATGGAGGAAGCGAACTGAAGCCTTCAGCTAGGTTCGGATGGCTCCGTCTCGTCGAGATAGGCGATTTTTATATATAATTCGTCTAATTCCGACTTACGGTTTGAAAGTTACGGCCTATTCTTTGATTCATGCTCAGGAGCTCACCTGCAGACCCAGCTCGCCTGCAAGCTTGCCTGCAGACCCAAGTTTGCCTACAGTCCTAAGATCGCCTGCAGAACCAACTCGCCTGCAAGCTCGCCTGCAGACCCAAGTCTGCCTGCAGTCCCAAGATCGCCTGTAGACCCAACTCGCCTGCAAAATCGCCTGCAGACCCAAGTCTGCCTGCAGTCCCAAGCTCGCCTACAGACCTAACTCGTCTGCAAGCTCGCCTGAAGACCCAAGTCTGTCTGCAGTCCTAAGTCCGCTTGCAGACCCAAGTCCGCCTGCAGACTCGCCAGCTCACCGTCAACTACCCACTTAGAGTATGGGAACAATCGCATCAGTGGTCAGATCCCCTGTTTCAAGGGAGGAAGCATGATGTTCCCCACCCAGGTACTAGGTACAACCAGGGACGGCTATAAGAATAGGGCGGCTGGCTCCCTCACCTCTACTAGTGGTCAAATTCCACAAATCAAGGGATGGCCCATGCCATTCCTTGCCTATTTAAAGCCACTTTCAGCCAATGTGAATGGGGTATTAGCTGCTGCTTGCTTGGCTGACTAATCTTCCAAAGGTCGAACCTTGATTCATTTGCTAAAGGCTCTCTCATTTGAAGAGACTCGTCTGAACTCCCAGACTTGAGGCTCTCGGGTAGACTCGAACCCACTTACATCGGACCTTCTACTGCGTACTGAAGCTCCAGCAACAACTTCGATCGGATCGTTCAAGGGAAGCAAACTTGGTGCGAGAACCGAGGGAGGTGTCCTATCGCTACCGAAGACCCTACGTTAACAAGGAGGGCCTTCCCTCCGCTTTGTTGTAATTTCGATTCATTAGTTTGTAATAAGCTATTCTTATAAATACAAACGAAATCCCTTATTTTCGGGAGATTAAAATTTACACCTACACCTGCTTTCCAAAATATCAGGGAATCAGAACGTGAACAAGCCCGCGACGTATTAGACTGAGGAGAAATAAGCACTAGATCCTTTCTACGCAATCTGATACGTTAAGCGTCAAACGATATACAATGCGAAGTTACAAGTCCCCGATCACAATTAGCAAGAATATAATAAACAACTCAGAATAAAAGTCATATCGCAAATGGAATAACATCCGAGACACAAGGTTTGGGTCAAACATGCCCTTATTACAAAACAGTCCAACAAAATATAAAAATACATAGACCAACAGAAATAGAAAGGAAGTACTGCAAAAATAAACTAAGTCCATCAACTGACTAAAATGGGTAACTAAGCTTCGTCTTCTTCTACTCGGTCTGTAAAGTACTCCTGCTGAGAATTCTCTGGCTCCTGTACAACTCTGGACTGAATTTGTCTATCATCTAGAGCTGACGTACAACACGAGAGAACAGGAGTACGTCAGCGTGCATGGCACTCGTCAAGATCCCATAATTGAGAATAGAAACGGACGAACAACCAATGCAATAACAATGATAATAAGTAGAAACATGCAGCTGGAATACTAACAAGCTAGATGTAATCCACCACTAGAGTATAATAATCAGAAGAATCCATAAACATCTGAGTAACAAGGCCATACAACTAGATGGAATTAATGCTTAAAATCTACAACATGAGACGTAGTATGTCGAGCGAAATAATCCAAACAAAGAAACCCTCATGTATATACCATATGTCTCAAATTGTAGATAATTAAATATTAATCTCAATCTATGTATGAAAGAATTATAACTAGTCCACATCTCACAAGAATCCATAATCATCTAAGTAACAAGATCACGTAACTAACCATCCTATAATAGCTCACTGGTCCACATCTCACACAGAGTCAACGTTCATATTCTCAGATAACTGGCTGTTCAGAAATCCTCTACGTGCATCCAATGCTGCTGCACGATATCGGTCAGAGGACTACACACAATTTGATTTCGTCCTGATCCGAACTCAAGCAAAACTCTGGTGACTACATGATTTTCACTTTGGCCTAACAAACCAACCCTAGTGACTACACGATTTTCACCGGTGTGTGTTTGGAAGATACATCAACAGCAACATCCGATCACATGAACCAAGACTTTCCCATCCAAACTCTTCTTATTTCTCTAAGTCAACAATCACGACTTATACTAGATCTTGGGTTCACCACCTAAATTTAATCAACGCACCCACACATGTCATTGAGTCTTGTTCATGATGCGCAAAGCCACTAAGTCATGAACCACTAATGGTTCTCAATCACAACAAGGAAATAATAAATGAAATACAACTAATCTTGTGGAACGATATCATGGCATGTCAAATATATTAAAACAAAAATCGTAAAACATGAACAATAACTATGAATAGTATGGTGTGTGTGTACAGTGGTTGTGAACACTGTGATATACTATTTGATGATAACGACTATTACTACTATATGAAACTGCTGTTATTAATAGTATGCGTTATATAAGAGTGTGTTATGTAGTTATGAAACTAAATGCCGCTAAACAAGAACAAAACTGCTAAATGTGATACGTAATGGAACTATTATTCCCTGTGAATGATTAATACACTGTAATAAAAAAATGATAATTTGCAAGAAGTGAGATCTTGCCTATGAGTTCTTGTTGAACGTATCGATGTGGACGTGCGAGTCTGCGGGTGAGACAACGTCGTGAGACAGCGGTGAGCATCAGCGAGAGGAGATAACTGTGACGGATCTGACGGTTGAGAGGGAGGTGACAAGTGGCTATACGTTGCGTCGGCGGTGCGCATGTAACCTCAGGCGTCGGCGAAGGCTGTAGCGACGAGGGTGGAGGTGGTTCAGGGGGTGGCAGAAGAGAGGGGGATGCAGGACGGGATCGGCGGGCTGACCGGACTGCGAAGGCTATCGGGGCTACGGGCTAGCGTGGGGGAGGCGGCTATCGAAGGCTGGGGCGCTGGCGGGCAGAGGAGGACAGAGGATTGCAAAGGGAGGGCTATTAGTGCGGGCTGTCAGGCTGCGCTCAATTGGGGGAGGCGCGGGTAGAGGGGAGGCGAGCGAATGAGGGGTGTAGTTAGAGGAGGGGGCGGTGAAGGCCGAGGTTGGTCGGAGGAGAGGGGGAGGAGGAGCATATGGAGGAGAGGAGGCGGCTGATGGTGGAGCTCAGTGCCGAGGAGGCAGTTGAGGGCGGTGCTCAGGGCCGAGGCGTGGATCTGGGCGAGAGGGAGAGAGAAAAGAGAGAGAGCGGCTGCATGGGGGTACGTGAGAGAGAGAGAAGTGAGGGTATTTATAGGTTAGGGTTAGGGTTATAATTAAGACATAATTAAGAAATTAAATTAAGGAAAAATAGAATAGTTAGGGAAAATATTCACAAGTAATATGTAACAATAATAATAACATAACAAATATTAATTTAAAAGTTTTCACTGCATCAAGTAAATTTATAATTATTAAAATTATTTAAATAAATATAAAATTAGATTTTTAAATGGTAGAAAATTCTAGAAAATCGAGAAAATATAAATACTCTTTTAAAAATAATAATTGATTATTGTAAAATACTAGAAAAATTATTTTAACTAGTATCAAAAATTCATGATCATTACAAAATCTCTCCTTCCTTTGGGCTCATCCGATAGTGTGACAAATTTGGTAGCCGAGATCCCGGAATGCGGACGATATGATGTTGAACGTCTCAAAGCATTGGTAATTCGAAAGGAAGATCATCAGGCATAACTACACCAAATTGTTGCAAGAGGGTATGTACTTCAGGTGGAATTTTGGCGGAGGCAGAATCCTCTTTTCCCGATACAACAAGAGCATAAACCTTACCGGACTGCTTCTCATCTTTTATAAAATCTTCATTGTCAACGACCAAGAACGTCTTCTTATCAGCAACAATTGTTTTAGTTGGCCCCTTCTCGGTTAGAGGCTTGAGCACAATTCGACGACCTTCCTTCTTAAAGATATAAACATTATCCTTCCCTCTATGCGTGGCATCAACATCAAACTGCCATGGCCTGCCTAGCAGCATATGACAAGCATCCATCTCAACTACATCGCACAATGCCTCATCAACATAAGTTCGACCAATGGAAAAAGATACCCGACACACCTTATCAACCTGCACGTCATTACCCTTACGAATCCAACCGATCTTGTAAGGAGCGGGGTGCTTCTCCGTCTTCAAACCTAATTTCTCCACCATGCGCCAAGAGATAATATTCTCACTGCTCCTACTATCAATGACGACATCACAAATCTTCTGTTTCACTATGCATCTCATGGGGAAGATGTTATGCCTCTGTGGTGGTTCTTCTGTTATTGGGGCTAATAATAGTCGCCGCACAACACATGAGAGTTGTTCCCCATCAACATCAGGATCTAATCCTCCATTATAGTCTTCAGCATCTTCTTGGTCTACGTCCTCGTCTTCGTGATCCACCATATTCACAACACCTCTTTTAGGGCACTAATTAGATCGATGACCAGACTGTCCACATCTGTAGCAGTTGATCGGGCCGGGTTTGGCATATGGATTTGGTGGTGTAGTCTTCTTTGCTGTTGTTATCACTGGACCCTTTGCCTTCTCCGTTGTAGCATCTTGATCAGAAACAATTTGAAACTGTTTATTCCCACCACGATTAAAGCTCGTGCGTGACCCTTCGGAAGCTACCCATGATCCTTTACTATTTCGTCCTACTTGTCGCTCCACCTTCTCGGCTAGGCTAACCATGTCTGCTAAGGTATAGGTCTGCTGTAAAGATACACGATCCTGAATCACCATCCTTAATCCCCCTATATATCCGGACATCTGTTGTGCCTCGCTCTCGTTTAAGTTGTTGTGGGATGACAATCGATAGAACTCCTGCGTGTACTCATCCACAGTTCTTCCACCTTCCAAATAAAACTTGTTCATAATCACTTGGCTAGAAACATGCTCTCAGTAGTTTCTTCCTCTTTTCCCATCTATCGACCTTCGGCTTTCCTTGCCGAGATCGATTCAGACAAACAAATTCCCACCAAGCTGAAGCTCCTCATTTGAGTCGGTAGGCCACCAATTTTACCTTACGCTCTTCTGGGATCTCCATATACTCAAAGAATCTCTCTACTTCTATAATCTAGTTGAGGAATTCTTCGATATGAAGTTTCTCATTGAAAGATGGCAGATCCATCTTCATCTTGAAACCTCCAGCGTCATAATTATCCCTTCGTCGACGGTCTCTGCAATAAACACCATGGCGTAGGGCTGCATATTCCTCGCTGTTGGATTCATCATATGGAGTCGGATCACGTCGTTGGCGACCATCAACGTGATTTTGAACTCCCGCCGTATTCAGACGCTCTACTACCACCACAAGTCACCCCATGATAGTCTTCATCTGATTAACATCGGCCTTTAGCATGTCAAACTCAGTTCGAGTAATAGAGGATTCATCACCTGTTATTGGATCGGAGGGACAAGGCTCTGATACCAATTGACGCAACGCGAAAGTAGTAGCATCGGAATCCACCAAGGACAATCTTCGAATCCATGAAGAGCTTTGAATCCACGAAGTAAATATGAAGAAAATATCAAAGTTATCCCTCTAGGGCTTACAAGACTCTACTTAAATAGAAAAAGAAACAAGACTTTTACAAAGCCTCAAACTCCTACAAGAACTCAAACTTTACCAAAAATAGTAAAAGAATTCTTAAATATTAAAACTCCTAAAACGACTCCTTATGACTAGGAAAGTCCACCGGTCAAATCTAAGATCAAATCGGATTTGTTTCCTAATCAATACAGACTCCTAAAATGTTACTAAAAAATATTAAAAATCAAATAAAAATACAGATATCTCTCAAACCGTAAGGAGTTTGACGAAACAAAGAAAGAAAACCGAACCATTTGGGTGGTTTGGTTGGCTCCGTCTCGTCGAGATAGTCGATTTATATATATAATTCTTCCAATTCCGACGTACGGTTTGAAAGTTATGGTCGTTTCTTCGTAGCAAGTTATTTTATCGTCCGGGCTCGCATTTGAGCTTACGACTTTCCTATTTTGATATAAACATGTCCGTCGTGTGTTCTACATTATAAATGAAACCAGGGATGTTTTGGGTGAAGTGATTTCTGTTGGTAAGTAAGCTTACATGAACCAATGCTTAAGGGATGGGTTTTGGAGATTGAAAACTAGCTGAGATGGAAATGTTAGCTGATAAAGTTCATCAGCTGAATTTATTTAGGATGTTTAAAAACATCATACTAGGGTTTCATAAACACTAGGTGTAAGAATTTCATGATTGTTTGAATTATAATTGGGTTTAAACTGTGTAAGCAAACGGGCTTAGGGCTTGGGGGTTCATTGTAGGTGATGTGGATGGTTGGAAGATTTTAATATAAGTCTCACAGTTTTTGGTTCTATTTAGGTTTGGGTTATCAATTTTTTTTAAAAATTCAAACTAAAAAAATGTAAATAGGCTTGGGTTGAAGGGCGTAGTTGGAACCCCTTAAAAATATTAAAAAATAATTTATACGCGGAATATTTCTCTCAAATTAATTAATTTGAAAGAAGGGAAATTTCATGACACCTGAACTTTGGGGGTTTTGTGCATTATCCTTCTGAACTTTGTTTGTCCTGTTGTGGGTCCAGTCCAAGATCAGGCCCACATGAGGAGGTTTACATGAATTAGAATTCTATCTATAAGAAGTCTAAATAAATTAGGATTCTATATAGAAGAGGATTTGGATGATCTATTTCAAATAGGAATAGGTTTGGAGAATTCTATATAAGAGAGACATGAGATCAAATTTTAAGAGATATATATGAATAGTTTTTCGGGTGCTACAGTACCACCACCCTACAGTACCCGAGAAGAGAGAGAAAAAGAGAGAGAAGAAGAGAAAGAAGAAAATTCAGATTCCGGATAGCTCGGGTGTCCGATTGTAGTGATTCAAAAGCCGTTGTCTTCAGAACGACGACGCTGTTAAGGGTACAATGCTGGTTTCTCCGCGGGAGTTGGAGATTTTTGGTGAGACAGGTTTTAGGGTTTTGGTGCCCTAGTGGTAACACTATATCTTTCTCTTGTGATTTAATCCTCAAGTTTAGGTGTAACTTGGAGGGATTGTACTCTTGATTCATAGTAGAATATTTCTCTCTGGATTGCCCCGTGGACGTAGGCATGATTTGCCGAACCACGTTAAATCTTGGTGTTTACTTGCTTGTAGTATTTTTCATTAGTGTCATTATTCGTTTAGTGTTTAATTCCACAGATTAATCTCCATAAAATCCCCAACAAATGATATCAGAGCCTTGGTTTAAGGCGTGCTTTGGGATGGAAAAGATGGAGAGTTTTGGCACAATGATGAAATTGGATGGGTCTAATTGGCAAGTATGGAAGTCCAAGATGGAAGATATTCTGTGTTGTAAAGATTTACATGATCCTATTAAGGGAGATGAAGCCAAGCCAGAAAAGATAACTGATAAAGAATGGGAGAAACAACACAGAAAGGTGATAGGTTATATTCGGATGTGGATCGACGTTATTGTGTTTCATCATGTATCGGGTGAGACTAATGCAAAGTCACTTTGGAAGAAGCTTACTCTACGAGCAGAAGATCGCGGGAAATAAGGAGTTTATTATGAAGTGGTTAGTGAACTTGAAATTCAAAGAAGGAAGCAGCATAGCAGGACACTTGAATGAGTTCAAGAGTTTGATTAATCTGTTAGCTACCATGAAGATGACTATCGATGATGAGCTACAGGCTTTATTGCTATTGGGTTCTTTGCCAGACAATTGGGAGACACTAGTTGTGACAGTCAGCAACACAGCTCCAGATGGTGTGTTATTGATGAGTATGGTTACTAGTAGTTTATTCAATGAGGAGACTCGGAGGAAGTCTACCAGCACAGATAACTCACAGGCACTTGTCACAGAGAACAGGGGCAGGAGCAGGTACAGGGGCCAGTCCAAAGGTTGTGGTACATCCAAGGGTAGATCAAAGTCTAAAGGGAGAGGTTGTTTTTATTGTGGGAAGCCAGGTCATATCAAGAAGAATTGTTGGGCATTGAAGAAAGGGCAAGCTAAGAGCAAAGATGAAAAAAAAGATGAGAAGAAAAAAGCTGACAGTAACACTAGGGCTACTTTGTCTGAGACCGATGTTATTCTCATTTGCAAGGAAGAAGATTGTATGCATGTTACAAGTCAGAATTCCAAGTGGATAGTAGATACAAGAGCTACATGTCATGCTACCTTCAATCGAGACCTTTTCACGTCGTATAAAGCAACTTGATCTTAAAGAATGTGCGGCATGTTCTCAATTTGCGGCTCAACTTGATTTCGGGTCTTGCTTTGGACCGAATGAGATATGAAATTCATTTTGGTGGAGGAAAATGTAAAATCACCAACGGCTCTCTTGTGGTGGCTAGAGGAAGTGCATGTTACAATTTATACAAGACTCAAGCGAAGGCTTCATATGATTCTTTGAGCGTGGCTCAAGACGGTGACACTCTCAGTTTGTGGCATAGGAGGCTCGGGCACATAAGCGAGAAGGGGTTGTAGATATTAGCAAAGAAGTCTCTCATTCCCTTTGTCAAAGGTTCGTCACTCACCCCTTATGATTATTGTTTATTTGGCAAACAACATAGAGTTTCTTTTAGTAAGCCTTTTAAAAGAAAAGATAATATTCTGGATTTGATTTATTCTGATGTTTGTGGTCCTATTGAGGTGGAGTCTTTGGGTGGCAATAAGTATTTTGTCACATTTATTGATGATGCATCACGAAAGATATGGGTTTTATTATTGAGGACAAAGGATCAGGTGTTTTCAATCTTCCAGCAGTTTCATTCCATGATGGAGAGGCAGACAGGAAAGAAGTTGAAGTATTTGCGCACCGATAATGGAGGAGAGTACACTTCCATTCAGTTTAGAGATTATTGCTCTAAGCATGGTATTCGGCATCAGAGGATAGAGCCTGGCACACCTCAGCATAATGGAGTTGCAGAGAGGTATAACAGGACCATTGTGGAGAAAGTCAGATGCATGTTGAAGATGACGAAGTTACCTAAGAGCTTCTGGGCTAAAGCTGTTCGCACTGCATGCTACATAATCAACAGGTCTCCTTCAGTTCCTTTGAATTTTGATATTCCAGAGAGAGTTTGGTCTGGAAAAGATATTTCCTATTCTCATTTGAAGGTGTTTGGTTGCAAGGTGTTTGCACACATTCGAAGGAGAAGAGACAGAAGCTTGATGATAGAGCTGTTCCTTGCATCTTCATTGGTTATGGAGAAGATGAGTTCGGCTACAAACTATGGGATCTAGAAAAGAGACAAATGATTAGACGAGCAGATGTGATTTTTCAGGAGGATCACTATTGCAGATCTCGAGAGAGCAGAGCAATCAGAAAGTGTTGCTAGTGAGATTCCAGATATGACACCCGTTTCGTCTCCAGTACAGTTGCATCCTACAAATACAGAGCAGGTGCATGATGATGATGTTGATGATGACTGTCAGATACCAGAGCAGGGAGACGGTGATCAGAATCACGAGCAGGAGGCTCGTCAGCAAGGGGAGCATCACCAGCAACAGGAGTTTGCAGAGCCACAACTTATGAGATCAGCTAGAGAGCATCGACCATCCATGAGATATCCTCTTTCAAAGTATTCTTTACTGACAGAAGAGGGGGGAGCCAGAAAGCTTTCAGGAGGCACATACTCATAAAGATAAGGACATATGGTTCCAGGCTATGAAGAAAGAGATGAAGTCTCTTGAAAAGATACTTATGAGTTGGTGGATTTGCCAAAGGACAGAAAAGCTTTGAAGAACAAGTAGGTGTTCAAGTTAAAAAAGGATGGTTACAAAGAGATTCAGAAATACAAAGCTAGATTAGTGGTGAAAGGCTTTGGTCAGAAAAAGGGCACTAATTTTGATGAAAATTTTTCACCGGTTGTGAAGATAACGTCCATTAGAGTTATCTTGGGTTTAGCAGCTAGTTTAGACCTCGAGATTGAGCAGCTTGATGTGAAAACTGCATTTTTTCATGGTGATTTGGAGGAGGAGATCTACATGGAGCAGCCGAAAGGTTTTGAAGTGCAGGGAAAAGAACACATGGTTTGCAGGTTGAAGAAGAGTCTCTATGGTTTGAAGCAGGTGCCCAGACAGTGGTATAAGAAATTTGATTCTTTCATGCTGAGTCATGGCTACCAGAGGACAGTTGCAGATTCATGTGTATATTTCAGGAGAATTTCAGATTCTAGCTTCATTATCCTTATGTTTTATGTGGACGACATATTGATTGTTGGTCAGGATAATCAGATAATCGGTGGGCTGAAGAAGGAGTTATTTAAAGCTTTTGACATGAAGGATTTAGGCTCGACACAACGGATTCTTGGTATGGATATTATTCGAGACAGGAAAGCCAGGAAGTTATGGTTATCACAGGAGAAATATGTTGAACGACTACTTGATAGATTCAACATGAAAGATGCTAAGTCAGTCAGTACTCCGCTTGCAGGACATTTGAAGCTTAGCAAGAAATTTTGCCCGACTACAGATATGAAAAAGAGTGAGATGAAGAATATTCCTTACTCTTCAGCTGTAGGGAGTTTGATGTATGCCATGGTTTGTACTCGGCCAGATATAGCTCTTGCAGTTGGCGTTGTGAGCAGGTTTCTTTCTAATCTAGGGAAAGTTCATTGGGAAGGTGTAAAGTGGATCTTAAAATATTTGAAAGGCAGTTCCAGATTGTGTTTGAGTTTTGAAGGTTCGAAGGCAGTATTATATGGTTTTACAGATGCAGATATGGAAGGTGATCTCGATCACAGGAAGTCTACCTCAGGTTGGTTGTTCACTTTTGCAGGGGGAGCAATATCATGGCAGTCCAGGTTGCAGAAATGTGTTGCTTTATCTACAACAGAGGCGAAATATATTGTAGCTGCAGAAGCCGATAAGGAGATGATTTGGTTGAGAAGATTTCTGCATGAGTTAGGCTTGCAGCAGGATAATTATCAAATCTTCATTGCTAGTCAAAGTCCTCTTGATTTGAGCAAGAATTCTACATTCCATTCCAGGACAAAACACATCGATGTGAGATATCATTGGCTTAGAGAAGCTGTTGAGAAAGAGGAGCTAAAGTTACAGAAGATTCATACAGATGAAAATCCAGCAGATTTTTTAACGAATACCGTTTTCAGAGAGAAGACCGAGTTGTGTCGGCGATTGGCCGGCATGAACTCCTGTTGAGGAGTTAAATATTGGCATATCCCCTCCTTGGGCTGGAGGGGGAGATTGTTGTGGGTCCAGCCTAAGATCAGGCCCACATGAGGAGATCTACATGAATTAGAATTCTATTTATAAGAAGTCTACATGAATTAGGATTCTATATAGAAGAGGATTTGTATGATCTATTTGAAATAGGAATAGGTTTGGAGAATTCTATATAAGAGAGACATGAGATCAAATTTTAAGAAATATATATGAATAGTTTTTCGGGTGCTACAGTAACCACCGTGCTACAGTACCCGAGAGGAGAGAGAAAAAGGGAGAGAAGAAGAGAGAGAAGAAAATTCAGATTCCGGATAGCTCGGGTGTCCGATTGCAGTGATTCAAAAGCCGTTGTCTTCAGAACAACGAAGCCGTTGAGGTTACGGTGCTGGTTTCTCTGTGGGAGTTGGAGGTTTTTGGTGAGACGGGTTTTAGAGTTTTGGTGACTTAGAGGTAACACTGTATCTTTCTCTTGTGATTTAATCCTCAAGCTCAGGTGTAACTTGGAGAGATTATACTCTTGATTCATAGTGGAATATTTCTCTCTGTATTGCCCCATGGACGTAGGCATGATTTGTCGATCCACGTTAAATCTTGGTGTTTGCTTGCTTGTAGTATTTTTCATTGGTGCCGTTATTCGTTTAGTGTTTAATTATGCAGATTAATCTCCATAAAATCCCCAATAAATGGTATTAGAGCCTTGGTTCAAGGCGTGCTTTGGGATGGAAAAGATGGAGAGTTTTGGCACAATGATGAAATTGGATGGGTCTAATTGGCAAGTATGGAAGCCCAAGATGGAAGATATTCTGTGTTGTAAAGATTTACATGATCCTATTGAGGGAGATGAAGCCAAGCCATAAAAGATAACTGATAAAGAATGGGAGAAACAACACAGAAAGGCGATCGATTTTATTCGGATGTGGATCGACGTTAGTGTGTTTCATCATGTATCAGGTGAGACTAATGCGAAGTCTCTTTGGAAGAAGCTTAAGGATCTCTACGAGCAGAATACCGCGAGAAATAAGGCGTTTATTATGAGGCGGTAAGTGAACTTGAAATTCAAAGAAGGAAGCAGCATAGCAGGACACTTGAATGAGTTCAAGAGTTTGATTAATCTGTTAGCTACCATGAAGATGACTATCGATGATGAGCTACAGGCTTTATTACTATTAGGTTCTTTGCCAGACAGTTAGGAGACACTAGTTGTGACAGTCAGCAACACAGCTCCAGATGGTGTGTTATCAATGAGTATGGTTACTAGTAGTTTATTCAATGAGGAGACTCGGAGGAAGTCTACCAGCACAGATAACTAACAGGCACTTGTCACGGAGAACAGGGGAAGGAGCAGGTACAGGGACCAGTCCAGAGGTCGTGGCACATCCAAGGGCAGATCAAAGTCTAAAGGGAGAGGCTGTTTTTATTGTGGGAAGCCCGGTCATATCAAGAAGAATTGTTGGGCATTAAAGAAAGGGCAAGCTGAGAACAAAGATGAAAAGAAAGATGAGAAGAAAAAAGTTGACAGTAACACTACGGCTTCTTTGTCTGAGATCGATGTTATTCTCATTTGCAAGGAAGAAGATCGTATGCATGTTACAAGTTAAAATTCCTAGTGGATAGTAGATATAGGAGCTACATGTCATGCTACCTCCAATCGAGACATTTTCACGTCGTATAAAGCAGGTGACTTTGGCAATGTGAAGATGGGCAATACTAGCTACTCGAAGATTATGGGACTTGGTGATATACACTTGCAAACAGATACTGGATGCACATTGATCTTAAAGAATGTGCGGCATGTTCTCAATTTGCGGCTCAACTTGATTTTGGGTCTTGCTTTGGACCGAATGGGATATGAAATTCAATTTGGTGGGGGAATATGTAAAATCACCAAAGGCTCTCTTGTGGTGGCTAGAGGAAGGGCATGTTACAATTTATACAAGACTTAAGTGAAGGCTTCATATGATTCTTTGAGCGTGGCTCAAGACAATGACACTCTCAGTTTGTGACATAGGAGGCTTGGGCACATAAGCGAGAAAGGGTGGCATATATTAGCAAAGAAGTCTCTCATTCCCTTTGTCAAAGGTTCGTCACTCACCCCTTGTGATTATTGTTTATTTGGCAAACAACATAGAGTGTCTTTTAGTAAGCCTTCTAAAAGAAAAGTTTATATTCTGGATTTAATTTATTCTGATGTTTACGGTCCTATTGAGGTGGAGTCTTTGGGTGGCAATAAGTATTTTGTCACATTTATTAATGATGCATCGCGAAAGATATGGGATTTCTTATTGAGGATAAAGGATCAGGTGTTTTCAGTCTTCCAGCAGTTTCATTCCATGATGAAGAGGCAGACAGGAAAGAAGTTGAAGTGTTTGCGCACCGATAATGGAGGAGAGTACACTTCCATTTAGTTTAGACATTATTGCTCTAAGCATGGTATTCGGCATCAGAGGACAGAGCCTGGCACACCTCAGCATAATGGAGTTGCAGAGAGGTATAACAGGACCATTGTGGAGAAAGTCAGATGCATGTTGAAGATGGCGAAGTTACCTAAAAGCTTCTGGGCTGAAGCTATTCGCACCGCATGCTACATAATCAATAGGTCTCCTTCAGTTCCTTTGGGTTTTGATATTCCATAGAGAGTTTGGTCTGGAAAAGATATTTCCTATTCTCATTTGAAGGTGTTTAGTTGCAAGGTGTTTGCACACATTCTGAAGGAGAAGAGACAGAAGCTTGATAGAGCGGTTCCTTGCATCTTTATTGGTTATGGAGAAGATGAGTTTGGCTACAAACTATGGGATCCAGAAAAGAGACAAATGATTAGACAAGCAGATGTGATTTTTCAGGAGGATCAGACTATTGCAGATATCGAGAGAGTAGAGCAGTCAGAAAGTGTTACTAGTGAGAGATTCCAGATATGACACCCGTTTCGTCTCCAGTACAATTGCATCCTACAAATACAGAGCAGGTGCATGATGATGATGTTGATGATGACAGTCAGATACCAGAGCAGGGAGACAGTGATCAAAATCACGAGCAGGAGGCTCCTCAGCAGGGGGAGCATCACCAGCAACAGGAGTTTGTAGAGCCACAACTTAGGAGATCTGTCACGCCCCGCTTCCCAAATACCCAGGAATCGGAACGTGAACAAGCCCGCGACGTATTAGATTGAGAAGAAATATACACTACCATTTTTTTCTTTTCTTTTCTTCTCAATCCAATACGCTAAGTGTCTAGAAATAAATATAATGCGAAGTCACAGGTCCCCGATCACAATCAGCAAGAATATAATGAACAACACAGAATGAGATAATACATAGCACAAATAAAATAACATCCGAGATATAATAATACAGGTCAAACGTGCCCTTATACAAAACTGAACAAATGAATATTGGAGAGATACAAAAATACATCGATCAATGAAAAAAAGAACTACAAAAGTAAACCGGAACCATCAAAGAATAGGCTTCGACTCCTTCTTCTGCTCCGTCTACAAGGCACTCCTGCTAAGAATCCTCTGGCTCCTGCTAAACCTGTTCTTCTCCTAAGTCTGACGTACACCAGAGAAAACAGGTGTACGTCAGCGTGTATAGCACACGGCAAGACCCGACCCCACAAAGAAAATAGAACGAACGGAAATTCAATGCAAAAACGATACGATAACAAAAACACGTACAACTGAAATCTGACAAAATCAACATGCGAAAACACTACTAAAACATGGTAAACATAAAGCATCCAAAATCGATCAGGTGACGAGATCATGCAGCTAGCGATTAGTCTAATCATCCAAGTAACATGGGCATACAATAGATGGAATTAATACCTAAAAACCTACAACATGAGACGTAGTACGTCGAGCGAAATAATCCAAACAAGGAAACCCTCATGTATAAATCATATGTCTCAAATTGTAAATAATTAAATATTAATCCCGATCTATGTATGAAAAGAAAATAACTAGCCATCCTATCACAACTCACTGGTCCCTATCTCACCCAGAGTCAACGTTCATATTCTCGGATAACCGGTTGTTCACAAATCATCTACGCATAATGTTTCACTGCCCCCTCAGACCCACCCCAGTGCTACACAGGAATTTCACTGGTGCGAGCCTATAAATAATCAACAATCATAATATCACATCACCTCAAACCTACCTCAACGCTACACAGGAATATCATTGGTGCGAGCCTGGAAATAATCAACAATCACATATCACTGCACCTCAGACCCACCCCAACGCTACACAGGAATATCGTTGGTGCGAGCCTGAAAATAATCAACAATCATAATATCACATCACCTCAGACCCACCCCAACGCTACACAAGAATATCGTTGGTGCGAGCCTGGAAATAACCAACAATCACATATCACAACTCCTCGGACCCACCCCGGTGACTACACAAACTTCACTAGCGCGAGCCCGGAAAATACATAAACATCCACATCCAATCACATGAACCAAGAATTCCTTATCCCAACTCTTCTTATTTTCTAAGTCAACAATACGCAAGTATCTAGGTCTTGTACACGACACACTAGGCAACCAAGGACATGAACTACTAACGGTTCTCAACAAAACAAGAAATAATAAATAATACACCTAATTTTATACAAAACATATGATGGACATGACTATAAGCTAGTGATGAATCAGGTGTGCATATATGATATGAGTGAGTATAAATAAAAGTGTCAACATGTCGGTGTCAATGTACATGAAATGTCGTGTTCTTCAACTATCAATCACACAATCATAATACGAAAATACTCTTTTTCCAAAAAACTTCTTTAAAAATATTTATCATTCTAAAATAATTTTCTTCCACAACATAAATTCTAAAAATATTATAATTAATCTAAAATAATCTTATTACCCAAAATAAATTCTTTAATTTATTATATTTATCTTGGAAATACTATTCATCGCATAACTACTATTCATTCAATATTATTCATCAAACCCACGCAGATAATTATACTACAAACTAATCTACACATATAATATATAATTATTGAAACGACAATGAGAAGCGGGATCTTGCAAGCAACTAATTAATTCACAACAGATCTAAGAATTGAATGACAAGTCAAGAGAGTATCGGGATCTTGCCTCGATACATCGAACGAATCGACACTGACAACGCGGATCGGATCTGGCGTGGGGAGGCTACAGGGGTTGCCGGATGGCGGGATCTCGACACGGATAGCAGCTGTTATGGCACGGCGAGCGGCGGCACGGGCTATCGGGTTTGGGCTGTTTAGGACGACGGTGCAGGCGGGGGTGATGGCTGTAGCGTGGTGGGGGTGGGCGATCGATCTAGAGGCGCTGGAGTTAGAGTGGCTGTCGGAGGGGCTGACAAGGGGCTAGGGCGGATCTTGTGGCGGAGCTGCTGGTGAAGGCGGCAGGTATGTTTCCGGTAAAAGTTGCTGTTTTCATTGATGTTCTCTTTTTCGAGATCTGTTACAACTTTGATCGTTACAACAGTATAAAATGAAAACAAAGGGGTTACAACTTAAACGAAAATAAACACGAGAGCCCGGTTTGGTACGGTCTCGCTTGCGTGGGTTGTTGGCCTGTGACGGGGACGTCGATATCCGTGGACCGCCGACTCTTCAAGATCCTTCCGGGAAAATCCGGCAGAGCTTCGTCTATCCGCGTGGGATACAGAAGCAGAACTTCATCGATCCGTGTGAGATCTAGAAGCGTAAAGCGTATATCTCGGCTAAAACGAGATAATAGCTCTTCTCAGTGTCGCCTGCGAAGGGCGACACCAAGGAACAGAAGGGGGGTGAATGAAGAAAAAGATGAAGACCTTTCGCTCCTCGATCCGGCAGGGCTTCGTCGCTCTCCTGCAGACTCTGACTCCTCACTCCGGCAGGACTTCGCCGCTCTCTTGCAGAACAATCCTTGGCTAAGATAATTCAGCCTTGAATTGAGTCCAAAATCAAGAGCCCCTCACAAAGGAGGCCAAGGGGGCTATTTATAGCCAAAAGGAGAGGGGGGGCTGATGTGAGACACCCCTAGGGTGTCTTGGCTTTGCCAAGACGCCTCTCGGGTGTCCCGGGCCTGCCGAGGCCCATTTGGGTGTCCCAACGCAGTCCGAGGTCCTGCCGTTGTCCTGCCGTTGTCCCGCCGTTGACTCGCTGTTGACTTTTCGTCCGAACTCGGATTTGAGTGATTTTGGATGCGTTGGAATCGTGACGGCGAGCTCTGTAGGCCCCAATGGTTGGATTATCCGTGGGGTGATCGGGGCACAGCGGGCGTTGGTCCAATTGCGGTGATTGCGGGGTTTTCGGTCAACCCGTGTCTTCGTGATTCCGACATTCTGTCGGCTCACGTAATCCGTCGGTTTGCTTCAGTCGCTCACCGGCGTTATTTGAGCTCTTGTGAACTGGGTAGTGTCGTTCGATCGTCGATCGTTAACACCGAGCTGTGAGTGGGGACCTATCGGCAATTTTCGATGCCTACAGATACCCCCTCCAAAGTGTTTCGGACTCGTTTCTTTTATAGAAGAGACCGGAATACTTTGGATATGATTGGTCCAGCCTTCAGTCGGCCTAAAGGACCTGTGGTTCGCTTTAACTCTCGGCTCCTTCGATCTTCGGTCTATCCGGTGCTTTGTCGAATAACTGAAGTTGTTCCGGCGCTGCGTTTATCGCCTGGCCGTCGTCGGAGTCTTGAGTCTACAGCTGGTGAATTGAGTTTGGCTCGTGTCATTGAGTTGACTTCTGAACTTGCTATCCCTGTCACCTCGTGTTGACTTGAGGATTTCGGTCGACTTTTTGTCGCAACGCGCTGTCCGGCGTTGACCTAAGGTTACGCGTTGACCGGCGTCCGCCTTAGGGTTTTGGAACCGCATGGGTTGACCTTCGTCATCACGTGTTGACTTTCGTCGCCACGTGTTGACTTTCGTCGCAACGCGCTGTCCGGCGTTGACCTAGGGTTACGCGTTGACCGGCGTCCCCCTTAGGGTTTTGGAACCGCATGGGCTGAATTTCGCCGTCACGTGTTGACTTTCGTCGCCACGTGTTGACTTTTATTGCAACGCGCTGTCCGGCGTTGACCTAAGGCTACACGTTGACCAGCGTCCGCCTTAGGGTTTTGAATAGCCGCTCGTTGATTTGTGTTGCAACGAACCATCGAAAGTTGATGTGTGCAGTTCACCCGTATTTTCAATTGCCGGCGAAGAGAATGAACATCGTGGGATCGAAAGATCGTTCGGGGGCTTAAAATGCTGTCCGGGGATCAAAACACCGCATAGGGGCCAAAAACCCGGGCGAAATACCCCGGGGTGCCTCGACATAGCCGAGGCACCCATGGGGTGTCTCGGCAATGCCGAGACACCCCTAGGGGTGTCTTGGTTCCTCTAGTTGGTCCCCCCCTCTTTTCGTCTTTTTGTCCACTTGTACATGGTCCCCCCCTCCTTTGTTTGAATTTCAAAAAGAGAAAACCTCCCCCCAAAACCGAGATTCCTCTCTTCAAAACCGACTTCTCCTCATTTTTTCGGTTTTGTTCATCTTCCTCCTCAAGCACACTTCCTTCATTGAAGAACCTATCAATCCACAAGGAAAGCTAGGATTTTGGTGGGTACCCAATTGCCGGATTTTTCTCCTCTTCCAAACGAAGGTCTTAGCCTCCATTTCCGAGCTCGAAGGAAAACCCACTTGATTTGGTAAGTTCTCTTCATGATCCTCTTATGTGCTTGCAAAGATTGTACATTTATGTTTGCAATAGATAGGGGTTTATGGATGAAACAAGCATTTGGGGGTTTTATTGCAAAAAACCGAAACTTTGGGGGTTTATTGTAAAACCGAAACTATAGGGGCATATTTGCAAAATTCGTGGGATTTTTATGCAATGATGGGACTGAAATTATGGGGTTTAGATTAATGCTCATTTGATAAAAGATTGTGGGGGTGCTTTATGCAAAAGGGTTAAGGAATGGTTTGAGGGGGTTATGTGCAAAATAGCCCATATAATTTTTTGGGGGTCTAATTTGCAAAAAGGCCACGAATTTGGGGCTGAAATCCAAATTGTTCAAACCCCAAGTTTCTGATCAAATTTTTGGTAAAGGCATGTGAGGGTTAAACCAAAAGTTTGAGGAGGGGCTTTTATGTAAAATTGACCAAATTCTGCAAAAGGGCTTATTTGCAAAATTTGATCAGAATTATAGGGTACCGGGATGTTAGATGATCAAGTATAATGACCACGACCCGAGTCACACGTGTCCTTGACCTGAATTTGGCCTTGAGCACGGGGGGTATTTTGGGTATTTCACCAAAATTTATCGCGAAACGACGATTATCGTTTTGCGTGCACGAAATTCGTAGGTTTAATTAGACTTTAACTGTAAAGTCCTATTTGTTTATAGGATTTCAAGTCCAAGTGCTTAATTTCCCTTTTTTTTTGGATATTTCGTGAATATATATTGTACCTGATGTACTGCTCTTTACTGCAGATTTGCGATGTCTCCCCGTCGATCTCGACCTTCCGGGAGTCACTCTCGCTCGCCGCGTAGCGAGGAGGAGGCTCCTACGACATTGTCCCCAGCGACCTCATTCTTCGGGGGTGAGAATCTTACATCTTTTGTATCCCGGATTGACCTTTCGCGGGTCATGAAGGAAGAACCGATACCCCTCCCGCGGGGGTTAAGGTTTCAGACTTGTTTTGCTTAGCCAATTCAAGTCTTCGGGTATGTTGGGGCGATCTCGTGTTGCCTTACACCTTATGGGTCGGTATACATTATCACGTGATTCACGTGACGGCGTATACCGTCCTCCCGGTGTAGGACACTCGAAATCGTCTTCACCAATTATCCCGTGAACAACCTCATTTTGCTTTTATGAGATAAGTGTTTTGACCCTTTTGCTCCATTGCAGTCGATTTTCCTGGTGGTAGCTTTCCTGCTCATGCGAACACCGGTTGTAGCCGCGAGGTCTTCTCTTCGGCTTTTGCTAGGCCAACGGTTGATCCGTTCCCGCAGTTTGACGGGTATCGTTCAGACGAGTCCAGTCGCCTGATACGGGATGGGGGGCGCCACTGTTTACGCCAGCTCCTCACCGACGCTACTTTCACCGCGGATGCTATGTCCACCCAGGCTTTGAAGAAGCCGGCTTTCTTGTTCGGGGATCATGTGGAGGATCCCGATATATTGACTCTCCCAGAGGAGCATTGGTTAACTCTTGAGGAGAGTGCCCTTCTGTATATTCCTTCCATCCCTCGCCATTACTCCTTTACTCATCTGGAGGGGCAAGGTGTGGAGAGACGGATGTCTTGGAAGCTCACTGATGACGCTGTGCGGGTTCAGTGTGGGTACATTTCTCATGGAAAGACCCCTGGTTCCGGCGGATATCATCCTGTTCGTGGCCTACGACCCGGGATCATGGGTCTTGGCGCCGCACCCCCAGATGAGATGTTTACAGTTGCTTCTACAGTGAGGAACCGCTTAGCTCTCCTTGGGAGAAAGCTTCCTCACCCGGAGTACCGATGCTATGGTTGGGCTTCTTCTTTGCCCAAGGGGTGGTGGCCCCGTATGACCGGTTATGTCTTGGGTCGTTGGGAGGAGATTCTGAGGAGCAGTGGCCTGTATGTGCCTATACGGGCTACCATGTACGGGCTCCCTGTTAGCTGCCGCCATTTCTTGGCATTGTTGGAGACGTACATGCCTGATAGCAACACCTTCCTGACTGGTGATGGAGAGTTGGGGTTGGCTCTCCACGAGATGCATCAGGTTTCTGGTCTTCCGATGGGAGATTACCCTTACCAGGAGTATTTCCCTTCGAACCAGCAGTTGTGGAGGTTGAAGCAGGATGATCCCGATATGTATGCCACTCTCTGGGACCTCACTTGTCATTACCATACCTCATTGACCCTGATTTCCCCCCCCGGCGAAGACAAAGAGGAAGATTAGCTTGAAGCAGTTTGCCACTTATCTGTTCCCGAACTTGGAGGGTAGCTCTAGCGACCCTGTTCGCGAGCTAGATATTTTGACTGTCACTGCCGTTAACGAGTTGGTGGAGAAGAGCGGGGCCCAATCCTATACCCTTGCCAGCGCTGAGGGAGCTTTCCCCGCGGGGACCAAGTTTCGCTCGTTCCTCCGCCGTGCGCAGAAGTCTATCGAGCCTAGGTCTCTGTTGGCAGGATATCTTGCTCTCTGGTTGAAGAAGTGTGTTGTTCCTCATCAGTCTTCGGATGCCTTACCTCTTGAGGTGCTTTTTCCCGCGGTTCAGTTAGCTTATGGGAGAGAGCTTTCTTTGCTCCCGGCGATGGTGGCCAGCATCCATTGCGGGCTTAGGAGCGTGGTCCGTAGCTTTACTCAGGTGGGTCCTGAGATATCTACCGAGCTTATCTGTCCTAAGGTCGAGCTACCCTACGCATATCTGATGGCGTGGCTCGTTCTTCACCGTCCTGGACTGATGTCAGCGCCTAGTGCTGTTGATGTTCCTGTTCCATATCTGCAGCTGTTGGAGAAGAGTAGATGGCTCGGGAAGAAATTCGAGGACGTTCAGCAGGAGCTTCAAGTCCGCAAGGGCTGGGAGTTCTTTAAGTGTTTCCCTCAGTTTTCGGGCCGATATGGCGACGTGTTGATTGATGAGGAGAAGCCCCGGAGTAACCGTACCATTCTCGACATTGGCTGTTTTCGTTGGTTGATTAACATCCGTGTCGGGTATCTTGTCTTCCGGGTGAAGAACCGATGCTATATAGAGCCTTACCTCCCTTGCCGCTTTGCTCGTCAATTCGGCTATGACCAGCTATATATCGGGAACCCCAGCCGCGGTCTGAGGGTTGAGGGAGGACTAGTTGACGGCGTGCGAGCGTGGTTGTGGACCATGGCGGGCTGCACCGGGGCCCGCTTTGCTCTTCCCTCTTATAGGCGTAAGCCGATGATCACTTTTCTCAGCTGCAAGTGGCTTCTTTCTGCTTATGAATTCATAGGCGTGAAGAGCCTTTCAGAGTTGGAGTCCGATCACTCAGTGCAGGCCGCCATGATGGCTGCTCGTAAGGCTGAGATTGCTCGGAAGCAGAGGAAGAGGCGTGGTAAATCCTCCCTCTCCAGCAGAGATGATGCAGGGTCTCTCCCTATGGATGATGAGGTCGAGACTCCTGAGGGGGAGTTTGCGGATATAGACACCGACCAAGGAGAACTCGGTGCAGGTTTGTCATATACCCTTTGATTTCCCTTCTTGAATCCAGCTGGCATTTATGAATGTCATCATTTCAGGTAGGACCTCTGGTGATCATGAGCCACTTGCTTCTCACTTCACGGGCTCAGGGCCTGATGACCGAGCTACTATGAGTAGTAAGCCTGCGCATGATCGACCTGTGGGTTCCAGTAGAGCTGGTACTTTGAAGAGGAAAAAGACCGTTCCCAAGCCACCTAGGGATCGGCGTCCGTGTGGAGCGGACTTGAACGACATTGCCGGTGGTAAGGAAGATAACACCTTTTGAATGCATTTTTGTTGCTTTGGGGTGATCATGTTTTGGATTTCAGGGATCTTTGAAGAAGGTGAGCTTCCCCCGGCTTCGGCATTTCCTGGATCCGACCACATGGATTGCTTTATGCAAGAAATGTGTGATGCTCTTCATGATGGCTCCCTAGGTATTGACCTGAACATTGATCTGGAGCCGGCGAACAGCGTCGATCGCACCATCCCATACTCAGGTATATCTCTATTCAAGGATATCCTGTACTTTGCTTTTTCTTTTGTTCATCTCTCCAACCCTCTGGTTGTCTTGCAGATGCTGCCAGAGAAGAACTAGCTGAGGATGGAGTCTTTCCAGATGCGGGCTTCGGGGTACGGGAGCATGCTCCTGTTCCCGGCTTTTCGAGGCCCGATGCTGGATTACTGGCCGATATGTTGGCCGAACAGACTTCGGAAATACCTATGAGACCACTCTTTGGGAGTGGTTCATTCACAGGTATATATCCGATCCCGCTTTTCTTTACTTGCCTAAATTTCCATTTTGGGCTAATAAGGAAGCTTAACTGTAGGACCAGGCGATGTGCCTGATGCTGCTACAGCTGCGGGCGTTTTCCGACCTCCACCGAGTAGTACGACTGACTTGCCCACGAGGGTTGATACACCCCCCATGACCACTCCTGTCGTGACTTCGGCTTCTGTCGGATCTCAACCCGAGGGGACTTCTGCCGGTATAGGTATGCCTCGAATTCCTCCTTCGGGTTTTCTGATTATTTTTGATAGTCCTTTAGCTTCTTATATTGCTGCTTTCAGGACCTCGATCTTCTCTTTATGAGCATGTTCACGCTCTTTTGGTCGATACCGATCCAGACCGAGACGTTTTTCATATGGACCTGGGATATTTTACGACCTTCTATAATGGCATGATCGAGAAGCTTCTTCACAGGGGATGCTGTTTCGATCAGTTCAGGCGTTCCTTCTCTCGTCACATGATGATGATGAGGGAGGAAGGACATCCGGAGCTGGCCGATTCTTTTACTGCTGAATTCGCTATCCTGGAGTCAGAGATCTCAGAGCTGAGGGAGTTGAAGGCTGGTGGAGCTTCCTCTTTTGCATCCTCTCAGGTGGAGGATAGGTTGACGCAGTGGCGTGAACTGAGATCTTCCGTTGGCAGCGAGCTCCGATCACGTGAGCATACTGTCGGACAGCTGATGGCCGCTCTGGCGAGGAAGGACACCAGTAGAGCCGAGTTAGTCAGCTCCCTAGATTCCACTCATGCAGAGATAGCTAGGCTGAAGGAGGCCTTGGGACGTGCTGAAGAGTCTGCTGCTATAATCACTGAGGACCTGGTTGGGTTGGAGCGTTCTCGTGACTGGACACTCGATAGGCTGGGATCAGCACAGGAGGGGTTGATGAAGCTGCAACGCGAAGCCGCGGAGGTTCTCAACAGTTCTGAAGATTCTGTCCGATCTAGCCTACAGGCGGAGTTCGAGCAGGACTATATTGACAGGCTCTCTGGTTTAGAGTCTCATATTCTTAGCCGTCGGTTGCCTTCGGGTTGACGGACTTGCTGTTGTATGCTTTTGGCTTGATCCTTTATGAGAGACTCTGTACTTGCTTCTTTTAACAGGATGTTTTGGTGCACCCCCAGCCCTTAATGCTATGACTTTGAGTTCGTAACTCTATCATCATTCATTTTTTTTATATGGAAAAAGGGCACTTTGCACCGCGTATTAGGCGATGACTTATCCCTACTTAGGATTCAGGATAAAATTCCCCGTGCGTGTGAAGCCCGGATTATGGTGTTATTAA